>JAODAL010041362.1:27500-35952 GCA_025379985.1 Phyllomedusa bahiana | reverse complement strand
AAGGGCCTTTCAAACCCAAGAGGCCTCAATTTTTACCCCTTTGGGTGATCAATAAGGTTGGGGTCGTAAAAATAATTTTGGTGTTGAGAAAGTGCTCTCAGGGCCCCAGGGAAAGGGGACCCCAGAGATGGGGGCAGAGGTTGAGAAATGCAAAAAAAATTTTTTCCCTGGATGTGGATCCAAGTCCAAAACCTTGTATAAGCCCTGCCAGAAAATACACCCGACAGCAGGGGACCCCCCCCCCCCCCCCGGGGGCTTTTTTGGGTTTAAAGTAAGTCACCACTAATTTTTGGGGCGCGGAAAGCCACAAAAAATTGCTAAAGCTCGATTAACCTACCCAAAAGGTATTGGGGATAAAGATGGGAAAAATTGTCGAAAAAAAGGTACGGGGATTTTAGGAAGAATGGAATCTTAATTATGACATTCTCCCAAACCACGATAAGTCCCCCCGGGGAAACCATTTCCTAAGTAGGGGGAAACCCCTTTAAAAGAAAGGGTGAAAAGTTTGACCAAAAAATTAAGGGGGGTTCAGGGGGAAAAAAAATCCCCAAATAGGAGTTTCCCCGCGGCAGGCCCCAGGAAAAAGGAAAAATTCCCCGAAGGTCATCTATGAAGCTGGGTCTATGTGATTTTTAAGGGCCCCTCGGTTTGTATAGTTAATTTTGTTTTTAGATAGGCGCTAAATTGTTGTAATCAACATCAGGGGGGGAAGAGTATGAAAGGTAGTATGTAAATTAAGAAGTCACGGCAAAAGCGAGATTTAAATTGGGGGCCACCAATCGTGATGCCCCTGATATCCAGGTTAAAACGTATGTTTCCAGTAAGTGTTCCAAAATTTAAAAACATAAAGAAAGGGGGACGGGGGCCCATGTCTAGTGCCGTTACATTGGAGAAGGGGAGAAAAATTTCCAAAACTTCACCTAGCGGAGGGGGTCTTCTATGACCCCATGATTTTGGCTGGAAAAGGGGGCCCAGTCCAAAAAGGGGAAAGAGTGGATGAAAAGAGATTCCCAAATTTCCTGTAAAAAGTTTTTAGCAAAAAGCGACAGATCATAAAGGGGAAAAACCTTACGAGAGGCGCATATTAAAGACACCAAGGATTGAGGTGTTGCCCCGAGCCTCCCTGCCGGGGCAAAACCAACTTGGGGGTTGTTCAAAATGGGTAAAGGGGATTAAGGGGATTCGCTAATAATTTAGTTATATTTTCAGGGCCACGTTCAGGGGGAAATGGGCCTTAATTCCCACACAGGGGGCCTTGCCCCGGGTTGGGGAAACACGGGTATGGGCCTCGAGAGGGTCGAAGGAATGGAAGTAGTGGCCAAAATGGCGTTAAAAGTGGTGAGTAGAATAGGGCAGAGGGATGGCAACAGAGTCTTGAAAAGTTGTGCCGTAAAGCCATCTGGACTGGGGCTCTTTCCACCAGAAAACCCTCTATCCCATTTTAACTCCCGGGTGTAAAAAGGGGCCCAATCCCGATCGAATCGGGCCCGGTTATGTCATAAGGGGGTGTCCGTTTGGGAGGGGAAGGGAGTGGAGAGGGAGAAAGGGGGGGGGTCTGATACAGCTTAGAGTAAAACGAAAATTTAATTCCGGGCTATATCAGGGGTATTTTGGACCAATTTACCCCGCAAGGGTTTAATACAAGGGGCAAAAGAGGGAAGAATCCGGTCCCTGGGAAACCCTCCCCAAAAGAGACGACCACTCTTATTTCCAAACTCATAGAATTTACTGTGACAATCTTGCAGCAGTCTACCCCATGAGGCCTCAAAGAGGCGTCGCACCTCCAGGTGAGCCAGGAGTAATTCCTGAAGGACGGATGGGGAGAGGTCCTGCTTATGGAGAGTTTCCAACGATGCAACTGTTTGTAGGGCCTTTGTGACAGCGGCGGCCTTCACCCTCTTTAGACGACTCCCATGTTTGATAAGGACGCCCCTTAAAACACATTTCAGCGCCTCCCATTTTATCGTAGGAGCAGTCGTATCCCTCTCATGGTCAAGGACAAAATGGTCAATCGTCTGGTGAAGGTTGGCTAAACAGACCGAGTCAGTCAGTAAAGATTCATTAAGTCTCCAGGTCCTGTGCTGAGTAACCGAGGACGGGAGACAGAATGACGCATAGACAGGAGCATGATCCGACCAGATCACATTACCAATGGAAGTGTTCCGTAACCATGAGAGGGCTCCATGTTGGATTAAGAGATAGTCAATGCGACTGTATGTATTGTGGGGTAGGGAGTAGAAGCTATAATCCCGGTCCGAGGGATGTTGAAGGCGCCAACTGTTGCTAAGCTGGAAGCGAAGAAGGGCCCTCTTCACCCGTTTGATAGCCGAATAAGGGAGGGAGGCACGCCCGAAGGAGTTATCCAGGGTTGGATCGAGTGTCAAATTAAAATCCCCACCAAAAATGATAGTCCCCCTCGCCCAGGCATCCAATACATTCAGGACTGCCAAAAGAAACGGCACCTGACCCTGGTTAGGGGCGTAGACGTTGACTATAGTGAACATAAGGCCTCTAATAAACAAAACCAGGATGATGTATCTAGCTTCAGAATCTATGATACAGTCCAAAACCTGGTATGGTAAAGATGTGTGAAGGGCGATGGCTACACCCCTACTCTTCGAGAGGGAGTACTTGGCGCAAACCCATTCGGTATAGTACCTGTTTTTAATGGTAGGGGCCTGAGAGGATTTAAAAGGGGTCTCCGGAAAACCTGCTACCTGGACCTGTTTTTTATGGAAATGATAGAGGATTTGGGAGCGTTTCGTCGGGGCATTCAGACCCTTGATGTTGAGAGAAGCTATATTAAAGTCCCCCATTTATCCAGAGGGGGGAAAATGCTGATGTTCGTTGCCAACCTCCATGGTCCGATAGAAAAGGGGGGGAGGGAGAGGGGAAAAAAGAAGCAAGAACAGAGACAAAAAAACCAAAGAAGACAGAGGGAAAGAACCCCTGCAAAAAGAACCGTTCTAGTATCTGTGAACCGGGGAGACTCTCAAGCCAAAAATCGGCTAAGAGGGGATCCAACCTACTGGGGAAATGGGGAAGACAGGCTGGTTCAAGTGTCCTTGAGCAAAATGAGAAATATCTTTGGACAGGAAAAAAAAAAACAGGCTTCAAATTCAATAAACATGTCAAAGAGTGGTCACCCTGAAAGAAAAGGTGACATTATGAGGGCAAAAGGGGCCCAAAAATATAATACCATGACAAGTGGAAAAAAAACCCAAAGGACAGCAATAAACCAGACCCCCTTAGTATGCAAAATCAACAAGCCATAAAAGAATGGCTCCGGTAATAACAGCCGAGTCCTGGGTAGGGACAGGACCCGACACCAAGTAGGTTTTGACAGAATGGGATCGCCTGTTGCAGCCTCCTTGAGGGGGGGGGGGGGGGGGACACCAGTTCCGGGAGAGTGAAGTCTCGTTTCCAGGGTTCGGTCTCGGGAATTCTTATTCAAAGGGGAAGAGAGAGTAGGCCAGTCTGGCAGGGACACGTCCGGGATTTGCAAGTCCTGAAGAAAGGCAGGGACATCCTCAGGAGAACGTATAATATAGGGACGATCACCCAGCCGGGCGATAAGGGCAAAGGGGAAACCCCATCTATAAGCGATATTCCGCTCCTTAAGCACAGTGAGGATTGGTCGCAACATAGCTCTCTGGGCTAGAGTGTGGCGGGAAGAGTCTGGATAAATTTGTAAAGTGATGCCGTTGAAGACTGGGGACCGACTGTTCCATACTCGTTTCATGATTTCTTCCTTAAGTAGGAAAAAGTGTACATGGCAAATCACATCTCGAGGGTACTGGTTGTTCTGACTTGGAGGGCGTAAGGCTCTATGAGCTCTATCCAATTCAATGTGAGCGGTTGGAGGACGGCCCAATATGTCATTGAAGATAGCTGAGACAGTTGAATAAAGATCGGAGGAAGGGACAGTTTCAGAGAGACCTCGAATCCGGAGATTGTTCCGTCTCCCCCTATTCTCTACATCGTCCAGATGTTGTTGCAAATGAAACAATTGAGAGGTGTGCTGTTGTACTACCCCCTGTAAGGCAAACAGAGTGGTAGAGGATGACTCTTGAGCTTGTTGGAGGGATTCTACTTTGTTCGACATTGCGGAGAGGTCTGAACGGAACTGGGCAAATTCCTTCCTGCATTCTTCGAGCAGTCGCCGGGTCATAGAAGCGATATCTTGCCTCGTAGGCAAGTTCAGGGTGAGCTGTTGAAGATCGGCAAGTGTCACAGGTTGGTTAGAGGAGCTTGGTCTGGTCCGACATGAAGCGGTTCTAGGCACCCACTGGAGAGGTGGACGAGAGAGAGTGCGGGAGTCACTGGGCGGAGAACTGACAGAGTTGTGGCGTGTCTGGGGCTGCCGACCTTTGAGACCTAAAACGCCTGCCCTGAGCACGGCTGAGTGGGATGAAGGTAGAGGGACTACCAGAATGATGGGTGGACCCCTGGGAGGGAGAAGTACAGTCCGGGTCCCTGCACGCAGACTGGGCATACCAGGAAGAGCCTGTGGACTAGGAAGGTGAGGATACAGTCGGCGCCGGTTGCACCAGAGGAAGTAGATCCAGCAGGCACCCGGGATTCCCGTCCCTTTTATGGAGGGCTTCCGACGGTCCTGAGGTAGGGAGAAAGTCCGCATTCACTTGGGAGATGGGGGGTCTGCCGTGAGGGTCCTGCTGCACAGGGCTCCCCACAGTGCAGGGGGGTCGCCCCGGAGGGATGGCCGAAAGCATCAGAGGACCAGATGGAGCACCTGGGGTCCCTGGTAGCTCTGAAAGGTTAAATTCAAGGGATCCCCGAGTCCCAACAAGAACAGAGTCCTGATGGGTTAGGTGTGAGCCAGTGCCGGGAGGAGATTTAACCGAGGCAGTAGGGGAGAAATCCAGATGGTCCCCCTTTACAATGGCCAAGGGTGGGGTAGAGGATCTCATGATGGCAGGGCCCGGTGGCATCTGAGATGGGAGACCGGAGAGAGGTGATAGTGGGGACACAGTCATATGGGGCCCCGTGAGACCCAGTACCTCCGCTCCTGGGCTGTCCACACTAGGGCTGTATGCATTATCCAACTATACCTCCTCCGTGGGGGTGAGGAACTCCAGCCGCTGCATGGCACGAGGCTGCGGCGAAGGTGGGATGGCTCCCAACCTTTACGGCTGCGCTCAGCGTCGGGTGCACCAGAGCCACAGAGCATGGGCGAGGAGAAAGTGCCTCCAGTCCCCGCCACCGCCGAGGCAGGAGGCAGTGAATGAGGAGAGTCCGCGGAAGCAGAAGGAGAAGCTTTCGGACGCAGGAGGTGAGGCGTCCGACCCCGTAGCACGGCAGCGCCCGGGCAGTGATGTCGGTGCAGTTGAATTTGAGGCAGCCGGTGTCTTTGCTGGCGGAGAATTGGCCTGGATCACGGCCTCGAAGGCTCCTTTGCGGCGTCCGGGACGGGTGGAGGGTAAGTCCCTTGGTGTAGGAGGGCAGAACTCGCGGCGTTCAGGCCTGGGCTCAGTGTGGCCATCTTAAGAGGATCTGCCATCTTCCTCAATCCCCTCGGGGACCATAAGGGCCGAGAAGCTCCTAAAGTATTGAGAAATATCCCCTGGGAGGCATCAGGAGAGGTAGAGGCGTCAGTCATGCATTTTTTAGAGGTCTTCCCCATCTCTTTCCAGCTGATTAGCCTGGATTTCCTTGAGTATGGCTTAGGAGCTGCAGAGCACACGTCCTTACTCGGCCATAGCAAGCCACGCCCCCACAGTATCTTGTTTTAATTAAAAATAAAAAATGACAAATGAATGGGCCTGAATCTATGAACCTGCTCTACTGAGAGTCATAAATTTAGCGCTTTCTAGCTGCAAAGCGATAATTCTGACTCAGGTAAACCACTTTTAAAGTGGTTTACCTGTTCCAGCAGTAATGTGCCTGGATTTGCTGTACTAAAGACATCTTAGTTGCATTACAAAGTTCCGCGGGCGCTTTATAATGCACCTAATTATGGAGTGCGCTTACTTACACATCGAGTGCACAGGGCTGCACCAGTTTTTGGGCTGAAAAGATACCAGATAACTGGCGCAGCCCTGTACATACGTGTCACCCAATATGTTGTTTTTCTCGCACATTTTAAAGGCCTTTTGTCACAAAACATCTCAAAACAAAGTATAAGTAAGCCTCCGTTTAGTAATAATGGCCACTGTTGTACCCCCCAGAATTAATGCAGCTCTTGAAATCTTCATTAAAACCTAAATGAATGTAGAAAAATAGAAAATATGGTGGAGAAATTGGTCAAAACCAGGACACTTTTTTGTTTTCTATCCAATAGTCAGTGGCCAAACAGATCCTTTTCTTTACAAAATAAATAAAATAAAGTGCACTTTAAGGCCATGTTCACACGACTTATTTTGGGACGGATTTCAGTCCGTAATTTGCGGCGTACTGCTTGACTTATGGCTGAAATCCCTTCCAGTCATTACGGTAATCCACAGTTCTCATATAGAACTATGGATTCCGTCTCCTCTCCCCGCTGGCGAAATATGGCGAGCGGGGAGAAAGTGACATGTCAATTATTCACAGCGTATACGCGCCGAGAATAATGCATGTCTATGGGGCCGGCGAGCTGCCGGGCCCCAACCCCGCCCCCGCGCACACGGCGTAATTGGGGGCGAAATCCGTCCCGCATTTACGCCGTAAATAAGCTGTGTAAACATAGCTTAAGGGTTTGTTCATATGACTTATTTTGGACGTTGATTTTTCAGTGCCCAAAACAGCATCAAAACTTCACCTGAAATACACTTCTTCAGAAGTGGTTTTTGACAAGGTTTTCAATACTGTTTTCACCCATACAAATTAATAGCCAGAGCAACAATCGTGCTGAAAAACTCTCCAAAAATGAAACCGAGAAACGCGTCTAAAAATGCAATAATTTTTTAGATGAGGATTTGAAGCTTTCCATTGATTCCTATGGGGACTTTCAGTGCTGAAAACGCTTCAGGAATTGACATGATTTTTCAGCGGCCAAAACAGCTTCCAAAGACGTGCCTAAAAACCTTGTTGTGTGAATTACAACAATGTTTTAGATAGGAGTCAATGAAAATGAACAGGGGGCGTTTTGGAGGCTGTTTTGGGAGTGGAAATGCTCTGAAAACAGCGTCAAAAACAGCCTTGTGAACATATCCTAACTGTATTATCCAAACATGATGTGAACAGGGTACAAGCAGTTCCCAGGTTACGAACGGGACTGTAGGTTTGTTCTTAAAGGGGTTTGCTCACTACATTGATTCATCTCACCTCAGTCTTGTTTTCTCAGTTTCACTTTTGAATTCAGGGGCATTTTTACTGGCTACTACTGGCCTGCAGAAGCAGCTGAGGACAACAGGTCTGTAGCTATAGCAACCAGCACTGACAGCCTAACAGAAGAGATCAAACAGGTCTGTATCTACAGCGACCTGAGGAGCTGATGCAGCCCATACAAGAGGGGATATCTAGGAATAGGTAGCACACTGTTAATGGACACATATTGCAAGGTGACTTGTTTTTGCAAGATCTTTAACATAAAAAGTAATCCTTGTAGTGAGACTACCCTTTTTAGTTGGATTTGTATGTACATTGGAACAAGTATGTTTATTGAATATAACTAGTAAAAGTAAAAAAAAATAGTTTTAAATAGTGGAGGGAAGAGTTAACACCTTTTTAATATTAGTTTTGCTGTCTGTGCCCGTTTAGAAGATTTCACCTCACTGTCTTCTGTCTCTAGTGTGCTGCTGTGGCATGCTAGCAGTTGTAGTTCCACAGCTATTAGTTGCTGTGGAACATGGTACTACCACAGCAGCACATGTTGTTGTGGAATGCTGGCACTTGTTGTTCCACAATTACAATGAGCTAATTGTATGGCTGCTGAGACAATACAGTAGTGTATTTAACATTGGAGGAGGTTGGGTAAGACCAGAGCCAGCCAAAAGATGGAAGGACAGAGGAAGGATTCTGACTTTAAGACGTTATTATGAGCAGTGGCTCAGTGTGTGATGCAGGGGCGTTGCTAGGGTCCCAATACATCCGGGGCCTGGGCCCTTTGGTTATGTTCACACGGCTTATTGCGGCGAGTATGGTACACACCGCAATACGCTGTGTGTTTTGGAACCACGCGCTGCTCCCCCTGTGTATACAATTTGACATGCAATCCATAGGTCTCTAGGAGAGCTATGAATTACCGTAATTGCGGTGCGCATGTTGGGCGTATTGAAGCGCAAATACGCGGAGAAATGCGCCCCACATTTTACGCAGTGTGAACATATATTCATACATACACACACACACTCAGACACACACACACACTCACCCAGACACACACACACACCCAGACACACACCCTCACACACAATCAGACACACACACACACTCAGACACACACACACACACACTCAGACACACACACACACTCAGACACACACACAGACACACACTCACACTCAGACAC
>JAODAL010041362.1:0-25000 GCA_025379985.1 Phyllomedusa bahiana | reverse complement strand
CAGACACACACACTCACACTCAGACACACACACACAATCACACACACACTCAGACACACACTCAGACACACACACAGACACACACACACTCAGACACACAGACACACACACTCAGACACACACTCACACTCAGACACACACTCACACTCAGAGACACACACACACACTCAGAGACACACACACACATTCAGACACACACACTCAGACACAAACACTCAGACACACACACTCAGACACACACTCAGACACACACACACACTCAGACACTCAGACACACACAGACTCAGACACACAGACTCAGACACACAGACACACACACTCACACACACACACAGACACACACACACACACACTCAGACACACACACACACACAATCAGACACACACACACACACACTCAGACACACACACTCAGACACACACACACACAATCAGACACACAATCAGACACACACACACTCAGACACACACACACACACTCAGACACACACACTCAGACACACACACACACTCAGACACACACACACACACTCACACAGAATCAGACACACAATCAGACACACACACACTCAGACACACACACACTCAGACACACAGACACACACAATCACACACAGACACACACACTCAGACACACACAATCAGACACACAGACACACACACTCAGACACACTCAGACACACACACAGACACACACACTCAGACACACACACTCAGACACACACACTCAGACACACACACACACTCAGACACACACTCACACTCAGACACACACACACACTCAGACACACACACACTCAGACACACACACACACTCAGACACACAGACACACACACACACACACACAGACACACACACTCAGACACACACACTCACACACACACACACTCACACTCAGACACACACACTCAGACACACACACACACACTCAGACACACACTCAGACACACACACAGACACACTCAGACACACACACACACACTCAGACACACACACACACTCAGACACACACTCAGACACACACACACAGACACAGACACTCAGACACACACACACAGACACACACACACACACACACTCAGACACACACACACACACACTCACACTCAGACACACACACTCACACTCAGACACACACACACACACTCAGACACACACACACACACACACTCAGACACACACACACAGACACACACACACACACACTCAGACACACACACACTCAGACACACACACACACACTCAGACACACAATCAGACACACAATCAGACACACAATCAGACACACACAATCAGACACACACAATCAGACACACACACACAGACACACACACACAGACACACACACACACACACACACACCAGACACACACACACACACACACACACAGACACACACTCAGACACACACACACACTCAGACTCAGACACACACAGACAAACACACACTCAGACAAACACACACTCGGACACACACACACACTCGGACACACACACACTCGGACACACACACACTCGGACACACACACACTCAGACACTCAGTACAGTTTACATTCATGAAGATATTGCTGTTTCCCTCCTATTCCACTCTGCAGTCATTGTCTCTGCTGGGAGGCTCCTCACTCACTGGAGACCTCCGGGATGTGTGTACCTGTGGGAGTTGCTGAAGCCATGAGGACAGGGCAATGCAGCTGCAGGAGATGCTCCGGAGCAGAGATCACAGCAGGGGCGGAGCCTCTCACTGCCGGACACTGTGCTGTGCCCCGGAACTTCCTGACTCAGGCAGTGTGAGCAGCCGGCGCCCCCTCCTCCCTCCTGAGCTCCCGTCATCTCCCGCAGTCGCCTCCCTCCCTGCACCTAGCAACCATCCTGAGCTGTGTGTGAGGCCCGAGCACGGACACACAGCTCAATAGAAAGTCGGTGCTGCAGGCCCGCAGCCCGGAGCCGGCGATCTGAGACTCAGGGCACAGGCAGCTTTGTTCGGGTCTTGTGCCCCGAATAAACCTGCCTAGCGACGCCCCTGGTGTGATGTATGAAAAGTGGCGCCGCCACGACTTAGGGCTTCTTAGGGCTCGTTCACACGGCTTATTTGGCCGCTGATTTAAGCCGTATTGCGCGCCGTTTTTGCGCTGCAGTACGGCTGAAATCCGTCCCAGTCATTACGGTAATCCACAGTTCTCATAGAGAACTATGAATTCCGTCTCCTCTCCTCGCTCGGACAATACGCCGCAGGGGGAGATAAGTGACATGTCAATTATTTACGGTGTGTACGCGCCGTGAATAATGACTGTCTATGGGGCCGGCGAGCTGCCGGCCCCTCGCCCCGTCCCCGCTGCACGGCAGGCGGCGTAAATGCGGGGCGAAATCCGTCCCCAGAATTACGTCAGCAATAAGCCGTGTGAACTAGCCCTTAGTCGGTTAGTGTAGGATTCGTCAGTATGTATGAAAGCGTCTCACAGCACTTTCTAAGCGTGTGCCGTTGGAAGACACATTTATGCGCCAAAAAGTGGAGCATAGAGTGCATGCGGAACAATATGTCTCAGCCTCGCCTCTATGAAATTGGTAGGACAGTTTCTCACCACATTTGTTGTCCCACATTCATAAATGGGGCATTATTATTATTATTATTATTATTATTTATTTTAAAGCGCCATTGATTCCAGGGCACTGTACATTCGAGGGGGTTACATACATTACATAAGTCAAACGAGTACAGTGATAAGGGATAATGACAATTGGCACGACAGAGGGAGAGAGGACCCTACCCGCGAGGGCTTACAATCTACAAGGAGGGGGAAAGAGACAGGAGGTGAGGGGCAGACATGTCTGTGGAGGAAGTAGTGACAAGTTTAGTGAAGGTTATAGGCAAGCCTGAAGAAATGGGTTTTCAGGTTGCTTTTGAAGCTGGTGAAAAGGGGAAGGAGAGTCTGATGTTTTTGGGGCCGTGAGTTCCAGAGTGTGGGTGAAGCACGGGAGAAGTCTTGGAGACTTATGTGAGGAGCTGATAAGGGGAGAGCAGAGGAGAAGGTCCTGTGAGGAGCGGAGGTTGCGTGAGGGTAATATTTGGAAATTAGGGCAGAGATATATGGAGGGGAGACCTCATGGAGAGCCTTGTAGGTCAGGGTTAGTAGCTTGAAATGAATTTGCTGGGCAATGGGAAGCCAGTGAAGGGATTCGCAGACCGGAGAGCCAGAGGAGTAGCGAGGAGAGAGGGGGATAAGACGGCAGCAGAGTTGCGGATGGTTTGAAGGGGCGCGAGGGTGCTAGCTGGGGCCACTGAGAAGGATGTTGCAGTAGTCTAGCGGGAGATGACAAGGGCATGGACCAGCATTTTTGTAGTGTCATAGCCGAGGAATGAGCGGATGCGAGAGATGTTTTTCAGGTGGAGGCGGCAGGCAGAGGTGAGGGTTTTGGATGTATGGTTTGAAAGATAAAGCAGTCTAGGATTACCCCAAGACAGCGGACTTGGGGACCGGTGAAAGTGTAGAGCCGTTTTACTGTAATAGAGAGATCAGGGGCAGGGGTAGAGTTGGATGGGGGAAAGATGATGAGTTTCTGTTTTTCTCCACATTTAGTTTTAGGAGACTTGATGAGAAGAAGGAGGAAATGGAGGACAGACAGTCAGGGATCCGGGAGAGTAGAGAAAATGACATCTGGGCCAGAGATGTAGAGTTGGGTATCATCAGCATACAGGTGGTAATGAAAGCCATGTGAGGCTATGAGCTGACCGAGGCCAAGGGTGTAGATAGAGAAGAGTAGTGGACCCAGGACTGACCCTTGGGGACAACAACAGAGAGTGGCCGGAGGGAGGAGGTGGAGCAAGAATGAGAGACGCTGAAAAGTCCGATCAGTGAGGTACGAGGAGATCCAGGAAAGAGCCAAGTCCGTGTTGCCGAGGGTGGAGAGGATTTGTAGCAGGAGGTAAGGTTCGACAGTGTCAAAGGCAGAGGCCAGGTCTAAGAGGAGGAGCACAGAGTAGTGGCATGAGGCTTTAGCAGTTTTCTAGATCATTAGTGACTTTGGTTAGGGCAGTTTTCGGTAGAGTGGTGGGTCGAAAACCAGATTGTAGCGGGTCAAGAAGAGAGTTGGAGGAGAGGTGGGAGGACAGCTGAAGATAGACGTGCTGCTCGAGGAGTTTGGAAGCAAAAGGGAGTAGTGAGATGGGGCGATAGTTGGACAGAGAAGAGGGGTCAAGGGTTGTTTTTTTTTAGGATTGGAGTGATAGTAGCATGTTTAAAAGGCAGAAGGGAAGATGCCAGAGGTTAGTGATAGGTTGAAGAGATGGGTGAGTGCTGGGATGATAGAAGCACTGAGGTCTGGGATGAGGTGGGATGGCAGTGGGTCAAGACTACAGGTAGTGAGGTTGGATTTGGACAGTAAGGAGGAGAGCTTGTCATGAGTGACCGAGGGGAAGCAAGTTAAGGGGGAAGAGCAGGTTATATGAATCTGGTGTGCCACACCCCCATAGAATTGGCGCATACAAAAGTGCTTTGAAAGGATACTGGCTCAAAGCACAACACAAAACTGTCGCAGCCCTGGTCATACATAGCGCCAGTAATAGTGTTTTCAAATGCCTTAATGCAAACAATGGAGGCAGCAAAATGCCTCCAATTCCAAGGATTTTGGCAACTTTCTATATGAATTACATTATACAGTGTACCATGGGTTGACTTCTAGATTAGTGATATTTCGGAGTGTAATTGTTCTGCAATTACGGACCACAAACACGGAAATTCATAGCTCTCATTAAGAGCTATGATTACCCATTTTCCCTGATGTGTATTGCGGGCCAGAGCAAAAAAGAGACATGCTACTTCTTCTATGCGCTTACGCACAGGGGAAAGTAAATGTCTATAGGAGCCGGGCCGGAGCGTTTTAGAAGTACACGCTGGTCAGCAAGTACTTCTAAAACACCCAGCGTTTTGCGGCGCATGCAGTACGTGCCGCAATACGCCGCGTGAACATACCCTAATAGTGGGCTACAGTGGTTTAGTTGATACCTAATACCTGTGATGGTCTAACATAAAGGAGGAGTATTAACATACATTATACATTAATGGGTTAAAATCTAATAACCCAGGAGAACTGTGCTGCTCACGTGATTAACACCAAATCTATTTAATTTTGACTTAATTGAATGTTATTATTATACATCAGATGATGTTTAGAATGGTACAGAGGTTAATAATGATTCATTTTGTTTTATTTAATAAATAGGTCTAGAATTTGTATAATATTTGATACCCCCATTAGAGCTAGGGTGTGTTCATACAGTTTATTTTGCCATGCGGAAAATTCTATGTGGAATCCAAATGCAGTATACATCAAAATAAAGACACATGGAATGCACATTTTTACTGACTTCAATGGCAAAAATATTCGTGGAATTGGAGCATAAATGTATGAAGAAGTGACGTTCAATATTCTGCATGAAATCCTGATGCATAAAGATATGCCTAAAACAGGACCACTTGGATTCTTATTTAAATCCACGGGACACGTAATGCGTAAACCGCTAAATCCACTGTGAACAAACACATGCAGTATAACCTTTTGGATTACTCTAGAGGGAGACCACTGCATTTTAGTTTTTTTAAACTCTTACTGAACTTAGTAATTAGTTCACATGGAGTGAGTCCCCCCCTAGTGGTGGCAGAAAGACTGCAACTTGATTTTTTTTCTGACAGGCACCAAGTCCTCAGCCCACACCTTGTGCCTATGATCTAGCGAAAATATTCAAGTAGCAGAGGTTATGCATTTCTTCATCAAATTGCTCTCTCCTGTAACAAAGTTCTGCTAATACAATTGCAAGGATCGTTGCATCTGTTACTTTTGTGGGTTCTTTCTGTTGTGATGACCAATACATTCAACTCTGTAGTATGTATGCATTTTGGACAGCACTGTAGTCCTTTTAAGATTTCACATCATACACCTTTCAGTACAGCAGACCACCATGCAAAAGCAGCCCAACTTTCACCTATAGAGCTCCACAAATCAATCCAGTAGGAGTCAGCATAGGTGTCCATAATTTCTAATAGAATCCCAGTACATAGAGCAGCAATGTTTCGACTCCCCACGCTGAGGGCCACATGTATGAAAACTGACTAGTTCTAAATTTTACCTTTTTGGCCATAGCAACCAATCAGAGCTCCCCTTTCATTTCATATGGTGCTCTGGAAGATTGAAAGGGGAGCTCTGATTGGTTGCTGAGGGCAACAAAGTGATTTTTATATCTAGACAGTTTTCATACATGTGGCCCTGAGTTTTTATCAAGCTGTTTTGATGACCAATATATTCAACTCATCAGATGTATTATAAAAGAATAGCAAATGTCCAATCATTGGCCTGTTAGTGTACAGTGCATATTTACGCTCAGTTTCTGATCTATATGTTTACTTGAACAGTAGAGGGGCACATTTATTAATTCTGCTTTCTTAATATTTGTTTTAGACAGTTTTTAGATGCCAAGCAGCAAACTTTTGCGGTAATTAGTGGCATAAAGTAAACTAATTAATAAAATGTGAAAACTTAGACTAGACAGTCTACATATGCACTAAATTTATCAACAGTGATTAATGTTGGGCATTGTAAGGTCTAAGTTTACACTAAGAGCCACATGTATGAAATTTGGTGTTTAATGCCAAATTTCATGCGTATCATAATAGCATAGAATGCGCCTGATTTATGAACCTGCTCTACAGCGGGTCATAAAGGGGCGCTTCCTAGCGCTAACACGACAATTCTGGCTCAGGTATACCACTTTGAAAGTGGTTTACCTGTTCCAACAGTAATGCGCCTGGAATTACCACAGCAAAGCTATAAATCTATAGCTTCGTACGGTTCTAGTGCGCCCCGCCTCCCGCACACCCACAGAAATCACGCTCATTACAAAGTGCCGCTTGTGCTCTGTAATGTACCTGATAATGGCGTTCGGGAGGCATTTCAGTGAAGCGAACGAAGCTGCGCCTGATGTCGGGCTGAAAATACGCCATACTTCTGGCGCAGCCCCGTTCATGTCCTCCTAAGTGTTAGACAATATTGGTAAATCTGTGCTAAATAACTGGGGAAGGAGACATTTCTGTACCTGTTCACCATCTATCACTGCCTCTGCACTGCCATATTTTCAGGCCAGAAGTAGACACTTCAGGGCAATTTTATCATGGCAGTTGCGCCAGAATTCGGGGACAATTTGCACCAGAAATACTGGCTACCTGCTTTATTATGTGTTTTAAGGGCCGTTCACACGGCTTATTTCAGGGACGGATTGCAGCCGTATTGCGCGCCGTACTGCGTGGCAATACGGCTGCAATCGTCCCAGCCATAACGGTAATCCACAGCTCTCATAGAGGACTATGGATTCCGTCTCTCCTTCCCGCTCGGCGAATCCGCCGGGCGGGAAGAAAGGCACATGTGAATTATCCTGGCGGAATACGTGCCATGGATAATGAAAGGCTATCGGGCCGGCGGGCAGCGTCATCGGCCCCGCCCCTTATTCAAGCCGTATTGCGGGCGGGATCCGTCAAGCAATTACGGCTTGAATAAGCCGTGTGAACCGGGCCTTAGACAGTTTCTAAACACTTCAGCCCCTCGTCTGACAAAAGGGTGTGGCCTTGGTCAAGCGGTTTGACGTTATGAGAAAGAGATGTTGCTTAGCGTGTGGTGGGTGTGCCAAAAAAAAATGCACCAAAATTTTGGTGCAGTTGGTGGCATAAAGTAAATCAACTAATAGAAGTTGTAAAGTTAGACTACACAGTCTAAACATGCACCAGATTTATCAACACTATGATAAATGTGTTGCATTTTAAGATTGTCTAATCTAAGTTACCCTGAAATTTTAGTTGTTTGATGAAGCCCAAATGTGGCTAAAAAACACCATTGCCAAAAATTCATGCCCTTATAAAAGCAGAAGTATGGTGGCACATTTCAAAAATGGACTGGGAAAAACTTTCCTATAGTGGGATAAAGTAGTTTGGATGTGAGGACTATTTGTCTCATTAAAAAACAGGGGAGCACTCGAGACTATAAACCATCAATACTATATACCATCAAAATAGAGCTCATCTGTGTTCAAGAAAAATTTCTTCATATGGAAGAAGCAAAGTATACATGTGAGGACCTTCTTCATTGTACACTACAAATTTGGGCCACCCTTTTTTTTTGGTCATATGAGCTCGTATTTGTAAGCGAAAAAAAGGGAGAGAAATCAAAAAGGGGGCATTGCTTTTTAAAAATTTTCTTGTGTAGTTCCATCCTTATTTTGGCGCAGATGTAAAGATTAAAGAAAGATCAGCCTACAGATGTCATAGTATCAGTAGTATCATAGTATGTCGTAACTAGAGAAGCCTGGGCACGTTAGCAAACTTTTGGATGGAAACCTCCCCTCCCTTCCGGCCACGAACATTTACCCGTATCCATTAACAACAGTCATGCAGTAACTAGATAATACAAGGAGCAAATTATCACAAATATAAACAATCATACTGTACCAAAAAAAAACCCCCTATACTAAGACAAATTATATAACCGCTAAAGGATATGTCACAGTGAGCAAGAGCTATACGCTCGAAACGCGTCTGTGAATTGCTATATTCTGTGAGTTTGTGACCATTGTGCTGTCTTTTATTTGGATATAATAAAGTACCTCGTTTTATCGCTACCGGACTTTGGAGTGTTCTACGGTGCAAGCCCTGTTGCGTGGGGGTCCCGGTTAAACGTTTGGGTGTTTAGTATTTTTACTTAAAAATAATATAATAATAATAAACTTTATTTATTTAGCGCCAAAAAAATTTCGCAGAAAAATTTCAATGTAGGGGATAAACAGACAAAAAAAAAGAATTACAAAGTGAACGTACTTAAGTGAGACACAAGGTGTGGGGCCCCGCTCGCAAGAGTTACAAATTAAAAGGGTGCCGGGGGAAACAAAGAGGGGAAGTCTAAATTTAAAAATGGCCAGCCATGTTTCTTTAAATATGGGAGGTTTACATAAAGATTTGGTGAACCCGCCAAACCTTTTATGTAATCTATATACAGTAAGGCCTGTGAGTGCCCCAGTGTAGGGGGGGGGGGGGGGGGGGGGGGGGGGTGGGAATGTGTGTGATAGAAAGGGGTGGGTTAGCAATAGTGGGTTTTTGGGAGGCCCCCCTTGAGGAGTGTGTTTTCAGGACCTCTTAAAACTCGAAGGCTGGGATTGTGCTGATGGTATTTGGGGCTGTTAGAGAATGGGTGCAGCACGTGCAAAATTTGAAGGGGGCATGGGAGGTTTCGGATGATTGTGTCTGGTTTGATGTCCGTAGCGGGCGGGGGGAAAAAGCGGGAGGGTGGTTGACAGAGTTGGGGGGAGTGTATGGGGTGCAGCATTTGGAGAGCTTTTGGGAAAAATTGTTTTGGTTTATGCTGTATTCTGTGGGGATGGGCAACCAGTGGGGGGAGAGAAAACCGGGTAGGGCTCAGATAGCGGCTGGAAAGGGAAAGAAAGCCGGCTGCGATTCAGGGCGTTTGGGAGGGGGGGTTTACAGGGGGGGGACGATAAGCGGGGGGAGTTACGTGTAAAGACGAGAGTGTTTTGAGAAAACAATGGGTTTGGTTTTTCCACAGTGAAAAAAGGCGGTTTCTGAGTGTTCTTGGGTGCAAGTGCAGGAGCGCGCAAGGGATTGGATATATGGGGTGAAAGACAGATAAAGGGGTTTGAATAACCCAAAACAGGGCCCGTGCCAGGAGTTTGGTGAGGACACAATGAGAGAGAAATAGCAGATGGGGGTGGTTAGTAGATGGGGGAAAAACAAGAAGTTCGGTTTTTTTGAGGGTTTTGTTGCTCTGACGTCCCTTCATTTACCTTTCTCCAATTTTGTCTTCTAGCATTTCTGCAGTGTTTACCTTTCTCCCATCTTTCGTACGACTCTTTTTTAAAACTTTTTCTACTTTATGGTCCCTTATTCAGACATGTCATGCAGGTAACATACCCATTGTATTCCTCTTTATACCTCCCCTGTCCCTCATCTACCACTATGGTACCTACTGCATGCAATTTTAAAGTTTTTTTGTGTCCTTCCCTAGATGTCTTTTTGACAAAAGCTTTTGGCCGAAGCAATGCTTGATTTATGGGGTCTTATATCAAAGAACATTTTTAAAAAAGTCCTTGAAGCGTTTATCGGATTTTTGAAAATATCACTATCTTTGTTATTTTTCTAAATAAAATTGACTCATTCATTTGCAAAAGTTGGTGTGCCGTGGATATCTCTCCCACATTGTCATATGGTCATAACAGACCTTTCCACAAGAGCACCCACACTCTTAGGTGTCCGTAACCCTTATCCTTTAAACCTTGCTGGGAAAACACAAGTGTGCGACATGCTGTTTTCAGTGCTGTGTCCCCAATTTGTAGATGAGCGTTTTAGAGTATTTAGGGCGACATGTCCGAAAATGGGATTATGCCAGTTCTCCCCCCGACAAGCCGGTGTGGAGAAACGGCGTTGGGGTCTGTCTGTGCCTCCCCCTGGGTGGGATGCGCTTTACTAGGGGATTTTATGGTGACTAAAAAAATTTATTATTTGTATATTTATTGTATATTTGGTTATATATTGTTATTTATTTGATATGTTATCACCTTATGCATACCTGTGGGGGTGTTCTTTGTGGCCCCCACCCTTTTAGCTATATGTATTTGGTCTTTGTATTTTGTGTTTTTTATATCATTTGTAGATTATAAAAAATTTTATATTTTTGTTTTTTGTATTTTTTTAGTTTTCTTTTTTAAAATTTGGTTTTTGTTAGAATTTTTTTTTTCCCCTTGTTTTATTATTATTTTTTGATATTTTGGCGTTTTGGTTTTGTGTTTAAAATTCATTTTAAAATTTGGCCTAAAAGGGGTTCCGATACTTTTAAAAAAAAATTGCCTTTCGGGTTTATCCCTTGCAAAAATTACTTAATGCCCCCTTAAAAGGGGAAACATCGAAATCAAAAAAAGGGCGCTTTTCCCCAAAAAAAAAGGGGCGCTTTGCTAAAAAATCGGCACAAAAGCAAAATCATTGGTAGTTTTTGGTTTGGGGGGTTTTTTTCGGGGGGGGGCCCTTTTTTTTTCAAAACCGGGGGGGGGGGGGGGGGGGGGAAACGTGCCCCATATTTGGCGCAATTACAAATTTGTCGTTCTCGGCGTAAAGCGCCCTAGTTTTGGTGAAAGGAAGTTCTTTGAAAACCCAAGGGAATTTAGGGCCCGAAAAAAAGGGGTTTTTGCCGAAAAATTTAGAACAAAAAAACTGGGTTGGCATTTTTGGGACTTTGTCGCCCTTAGTGCTAAAATTGGCAGTTTGAACCCGGGAAAGAGCCCAGTTTATTATGAGCGGTTTTTTACCCCCCGCCTCCCAAGATGTCGCCCGGGCCCACCAGATGCTAGCCCCCTGCCTACCTAGCAGCTATTCACATGTTGCTATGTATTCAAATGAATACGCTAATCAGTTGTATTGAGGCAGGGTTGGCCTGGGTTTCTTTTTTTTCCGAATTTTTGCCCTTTCAGGGCTAAATTTTCCCCTTCAGAAAAAAAGCTTTTTAATGCTTTAATACCCCCTTTTAACCCAAGACTCCCTTACCCCTCTGCAGTTCGTAGAGGTTTTCCCCAAAAACCTTTTGATGTAACTGTTGTTTTGGGAAACTAAGAAGTTCTTTGAATAAAAAATGGGGGGGGTTTTTTTCCCGCTTTTTTTTTTTTTATTGTTGCAGCAAACAGAATTCCATCCCGGGCGGGGATTTCCTTTTTGCCCGTTTCAACCCAAAAATTTATTGCCCTAGAGAAAAGGTTAAGTATTTGAAAAAACTTATGTTTTTTTGTTACTTTCCCTTAATAAACACCCCGGGGGCAAATTATAGGGGTTTTGCAGAGATATCAATTGGAGCCAGGCCCTTGAGACTCAGGAAGCCCAAAGGCCTTCTAATTCAAAAAGACTTCAGTATTATAAATGACACATTGTATATGGGGACTCTTGGGCCAGTTCCCCGGGCCCTTTTTTGCCGACGGTTTGGGCCGTATTCGCGCGGTTTTTGGCTTAATTTTCGGCCCCCAACCCGTGGAAAGTCTTTTCGGTAACCCCTTCTCTCATGAGAACAGTGGATTCCGGCCCGCCCCTCCCCGCTCGGAAAAACCCGCCGCGGGGGGAAAAAGTGACATGACATTATTTACGGGCGGCGCCCCGAAAAACAATGCTTTTTGCCCTATGGGGCCCGGGGAGGGCGCACCCCCGCCCCGGGCCCCCCCCCCGGCCCCCCCCTTTTATTAAACGGGGATTTGTGCGCCCAATACGGCGCACAAACCCGTCGGGAAAATAACCCTTTTGTGACACCCCCCTTTAGGGCCCCCGTTCACCCGGCAATGGAAAAATTTCCCGGTCGGGTTTACCCCGCCCGGTTTTTGGGCCCCGGTTTGTGGGTTTTTTTTGGGCCGCGGGGGGAGGAGTCTTTTTCCGCGTTGTGCCGCTGGGCAAAAAACCCCGTGCACTGGGAATGCTCCCGGGGTTTTTTCCATAGGAGGCGTTGGGGGTTTTTAAATTTTGGGCCCGGTTTTTCAGAGGGTCGCAAAACCGAAAAAACCGCCCGAAAAAAAGGGCCCAAAAACCCCCCGTGCCGGGGGGAAACGGTCTTAAGTTTTTTTGATTGGCCCCCAAAGAAAAATTTTTGGGGTTTTTTTGGGGGTTTTAAAAAACGGGTCAGGAGGGGTCGGGCGCTAGGCATTTTTTTTCCCGGGATTGTGCCCCGAAGCTCCCCAGGTTACCCGCCGCTTCCCTTCAAGTGTATTTGCATCCGCTGGACGCACATACAATTAAAAGCTCCCTGCTCCGCTTAGTAATCTGGTAAAGGGCCGTGTTTAGGGCATTCAACCAGAAATGCTCTCCCGGGCCCGGGGTATGTGGGAAAGGGGGGGGGGGGGGGCCGAAATGGGGCGGCTCCGCCCCTTGTTTCACAGCGGCTCTCTCTTAATTGTTTGAAAGTCCGTTGCAAACAAGCTTCTTTTTTTAAAGGGAATTAAACGGCGGGGCGGGGAGAGTTTGTGCGCCCCCCTGCCCCTGCCGTACCTAGTGGAAAGGCGGCCGATGCCAGGACTTCTTTGGCCCCCCTGCCGGGAAAATGGTTTCCTCCCCAAAAAGCCCAAAAGCAGCGGTTGGGGGGCCGGGAGGGACGGAGCCCCCGGGGGAGCGGGGCCCAGGTAAGAAAAAAACCTTTATTTTTATTTAGGGGGGGTCTATTCCCTGTCTCAGACGGGGGGGCCCCAATTCCCTATCTACAAAAATGCGGGACCCCTTTTAAATTTTTTCCTTGGGGGGAAACCATTTTAAACCTAAATTATTTTCTGGGGGCCCATTCCCTACCTTTATTTTCGGGGGCCCCTATTACCTGCCTATATATACTGGGGGCCTTTTTCCCTTTATAAAATATTTTCGGGGGGCCCTATTACCTATTAAAGACGGGGGGACCTTATTCCCTTTTATATTTTTTTAAAATGGGGGAAAACCCCATTTTTCTATATATTTTCCTACTGGGGGGCTTTTATAGGGCTTGCCTTTCAGGGGGGAAATCCTGAAACGGGGCCCAGTAAAATAAGAGGCCGGCTGCAAGCGGGCCCCTTTCTTTTTTTTCATGCAGAGTGCCGCCCCAGGGGCTCATGGGGGGGCCCTGGGGGGCCCTGAACTGCCTAAAGGGCCCCCCGGGCTGCCTGAAGGGGGGGCACTAAATTCCTGAAGGGGGGCCTTGACTCCCTAAAGGGGGCCCCTTCACCCCCCTACAAATTTAAAGGGGGCCCTGACTCGAAAAAACAAAAAGGGGGCCCTAATTTACCTAAGATTTAAAGGGGGCCCAAAAACCCCTCCAAAATACTAAAGGGGGCCCCCTAACTCCCTAAAAAATAAAGGGGGCCCTAACTCCCTAAAAAAATTTAAAGCGGGCCCTGATCCCTACAAACTAAAGGGGCCCCTAAATCACTACAAACTAAAGCGGCCCTGATCCTACAAATTTAAAGCGGCCCGACTCCTACAAATTTAAAAAGCCCCCCCTTAAATCCCTAAAAACAAAAAGCTGGCCCTGACCCCCTACAAACTAAAGCGGCCTGACTCCCCTAAAAATTTTAAAGGGGGGCTTTGACTCCCCTAAAAGAAAAACGGGAGCCCAACTACTTCAATAAAGGGGTGCCCTAACTACATACAAAAATAAAGGGGACCCTAACTACCTGACAAATAAAATTAAAGGGGGCTCAAATACCTAAAAATTAAAGGGGGCTTAACTACCTCCCAAACTAGCAAAAGGGGTTCCTGACTTCCTTTTACATTAGCAAAAAGGAACCCCTAACAAACCTGTATAACCAAAAAGGGGGTCCCTAACTGCTTGCAACTATAAAAAGGGGGGCCTAACAAACCTACAGCTTACCTAACGGGGGGCAAAAACCTCCCTACGCCAAACCCAAAAGGGAAAACTCAAAAACCCCTTTTCCCTACGGTTTTATCAAAAGGGGGCCCCCAAACCCTTTAACTTTTGGCCTATAACTTCCCCCTAACGGGGGCCCTGTTTGGACCCTCCCTTTGGGGGCCCTTTTTTTCCCAAACCCCCCCCATGGGAAAGGTCCAAACCCAAAATCCCGGGGGCCCGGGCCCTTTACCAATTATCCAGTGGGGGCCCTAATACCTAAATGGGGCCTATCTTGTTTTTTTGGGGGGCCTTGCACGTGTGTTACCTACCTAGGGTTTTGTCTCCCTACCTTGGTAATTTAAATTCAAGGGGCACCCAGAAATTTAGTTTTGAATTATTTCCAGGGGTCAGTTCTTTTCCCAAAACCCCCAACCCCTTGGGGAAACTAGACCTCTAAGTTTTGGCCCTGTTTTGGTTAAACCCCTCTCCCCCCCCTGGAAAGTTTTTTACAGAGGGGGGAAATTTGGTAAAGAGGTGTTGGAAAAAGTGAGGTTTTTTAAGATTTTTGTGTGTAATTTCTGCAGGGATGATTTTGTGGCCGGGAAAATTTTTTTTTTTGGTGGTGTGGAATGGATGCAGAAGAAAAGGGAAAAAAGAACGATTTTTTTGAGAGAAGGAGAACAAACTAAATCAGTTTAAAAACGTTCCTGTGAAGTACATGTTTTAAAGGGTTATTTTACTTCTATACGGGGCCCATTTCCCCTTTATTCCTGTAAGGGTGTTTGTGACCCGAGTTTGGGGGGTGGCCCAATTTAGGGTGGTCGCTATTTGGTGGGGGTTCTGGGTTTTATTTTGGGTTTGTTAGTTTAGTGGCATTTGTACATGTGTCCCTGATTGTTAAATGGGGGGGGGAACCCCCCTGCCCCTTTGATGATTTACACTTTTACTTTCTTTCTGGTTTTTTTATAGTGGGTTTTATTTTAAAAGGGGTTTGGGTGAGGTCCCAAAAGCCCCAAGGGGAAATGTGAAGGGGGTTATTGTATGTTGAGTGGTGGGGGGTGGAGGAGGATATGGGGGAAAGCTATTAGCCATGTCTCTATGTTTGGGTTAGACAGGAAGTTGGGGTGAGCAGACTTATGTAAACCCCCCTTTGGTTTTAGTGTTCTACACAATAGCCTTTTTTGCATACTTTTAATTATGGGGTTTAAAAAGGGGCGCATTTATTTTGGAAGAGGCCCGTTTTTTTTTGCGGGGGGTTTGGGGGCAAAAAGGGTTTTGCTGGGGGCGGGGAGATGGGGTTGTTGGGGGTAGAGTTTTACAGGGGGGGCCCAAGTGCTTCAGCGGTATGGGGCCCTAAAATTTTTTCTTTTGGGGCCCCCCTTGGGGGCAAAATTTCCCTTTCCTACTGGGAAGGGCTTATAAAAAACAAACCTAATGGGGGGTTTTTTTAAAAGTAACGAGGGCTTTTTCTTTTCATAAAAAGGGCAGTTGCTGTGGGGATGGGGCGTCGCCCGGTTTCCCAAAAAACCCGGGTGGGGGGGGATTTTAAAAAAACCCCCAAAAAATTTTTTTGGGGGGGAAAAAAAAAAAGGGGGGGGGGGGGGGGAAAAAAATTTTGGGGGGGGGTGGAAAGGGGGGGAAAAAAAAGGGGGGAAAAAAAAATTTCCTTTTGTTTTTTTAAAATTTTTTCTTAAAATTTTTAAAAACTTTTTTGGGTTTTTGGTTTTTTTTAAAAAAAAAATTTTTTGGGGTTTTTTAAGGTTAGGCAATTTTTTGGGGGTTTTTTTTTTTTTTTGGGTTTTTTTTTTTTTTTTTTTTTGGGTTTTTTTTTTTTTTTTTTTTTTGGGGTTTTTTTTTTATATTTATTCCCCGGGGGTTTTTTTTTTTTAAAAAAAAAGGGGTTTTTTTCATTTTGAGCGGGTAACAAAAGGGGTTTTTTTTTTCCCCCTTTTTTAAAAAATTAAAGGGCCCCCCGGGTTTTAAAAAAGGGGGGTTTTTTTTTTTTGGGCCCCGGGGAAAGGGGTTTTGGGGGGTTTTTTTTTTGGGGCCCCCCCCCGGGGGGGTTTTTAAAATTTTTTTTAGGGGGAAAAAAAAAAAAACCCCAAATTTTGGGAAGCCGGGGTTTTTTTTTAAAAATTTTTTTTCCCTTTAAAGGGAAAAAACCCCCCGGGGGGGAAACCAAAATTTTTTTTTTTTTAAAAAAAAACCCTTTTTTCCCCCCGGAAAAAAGGGGCCCTTTTTTTTGGGTTCCTCTTTGGGGGCCCCCCCCCATGGCCTTTTTTTGGGGGGCCCGGGAAAAAAACCCCCCCTTTTTGGGGGGGTTTTTTTTGGGGGGGAAACCAAAAAATTTTTTCCCCTTTTTTTTTTTGGGGAAAAGGGAAAAAAACCCCTTTTTTTTTTAAAAAAAAAAATTTTTTAAATTTTTTTGGAAAAATTTAAAAAATTTTTTTTTATTTAATTTAAATTTTATTAAAAATTTTTTGGGAAAAAAAAAATTTAAACCCCAAATTTTTTTTTTAAATTTTTTTTGGGGGGGGAAAAAATTTTTTTTTGGGGTTTTTTTTTTGGGTTTTTTTTCCCCCCGGTTTTTTTTTGGAAAAAAAGGGGGAAAAATTGGAACCCAAACCCTTTGGGGGGTTTTCTTTTTCCGGGGGTTTTTTAAAAAAAATTTTTTTTTTGGGCCTTTTTTTTTTTGAACCCCCCTTTTTTTTTCCCCCAAATTTTTGGGGGCCCCCCCCGGGAAAAAAAACCCCGGGGGTTTTTTTTTGAAAAAATTTTTTTTAAAAAAAAGGGGAAAAAAGGGGGGCCCAAAAAAAACCCCCCCCAAAGGGTTTTTCCCCTTTTTTTTTTTTTTAAACCGGGAAAAACCCCAAAAATTTGAAAAATTTTTTTTAAAAGGGGGGGCCCCCCCGGGGTTTTAAAAGGGGGGGGGCCCCCCTTTTTTTTTTTCCCCCCTTTTTTTTCCCCCCGGGGAAAAAAAAGGGGGGCCCCCAATTTTTTTGGGTTTTAGGGGGCCCCCCCAAAAAAAAATTTTTTTTTTTTAAAGGTTTTGGGTTCCCGGGGCCCCCCCCCTTTTTTTTTTTTTCCCCCTTTTTTTGAAAAATTTTTGTTTTCCCCAAAAAAATTTGGGGGGGGTTTTTTGGGTTTTTTTGGGGTTTTTTTTTACCTTTTTTTTTTTTAGGGGGGAAAAAAAAAAAACCCCCCGGAAAAAATTTTTTGGTTTTTTTCCCCCGTTTTGGGGCCCCTTTTCCCCCCCGGGTTTTCCCGGGTTTCCAAAAAAAAAAAAAATTTTTAAAAACAATTGGGGCCCAAGGGCTTTTGGGAAAAGGAAAAAAATTTTTTGT
This sequence comes from Phyllomedusa bahiana, assembly GCA_025379985.1. Lineage (NCBI taxonomy): Eukaryota > Metazoa > Chordata > Amphibia > Anura > Hylidae > Phyllomedusa > Phyllomedusa bahiana. Next base: position 7,272 of record JAODAL010041362.1, on the reverse strand, counting down.
TTTTTTGGGTTTTTTTTTTTAAACCCCCCAAAAAAAAAAAAAATTTTTTTTTAAAAAACCAAAAAATTTTAAAAAACCCCCAAAACCCTTTTTTTTTTTTCCCCCCCCCCCCAAAATTTTTACAAAAAATTTTTAAACCGGCCCCCTTTTTTTCCCCTTTTTTTTTAAAAACAAATTTTTTTGGGGATTGGGGAAAAAAAAAAAATTCCCCCGGGGGGAAAAGGGGGGGGGGGAAAAGGGGGGTTTGGGGGCCCCCCTTTTTTTTAAAAAACCCCCCGGGAAAAAAGCTCCCGGGGGTTTTTTTTTTACCCCCCCCAAAAAAAAAAATTTTTGGTTTTAAAAAAATTTTTTGGGTTTTTTTAACCTTTTTTTAAAAATTTTTTTTTTAGTTAAGGGGGGAAAAAAAACCCCTTTCCCCCCCATTGGGGGGGTTTTTTGGGGGTTTAAAATTTTTTTTTGGGGGGCCCCCCCCCGGGGGGGGGGCCCTTTAAAAAACCCCCCCCCTTTTTTTTTTTTTTAAAATTTTTTTTAAAAACCCCCCCCCTTTTTTTTTTGGGTTTTCCCCCTAAACCCTTAAAACCCAAACCCTTTTTTTAAATTTTTTTCCCTTTTTTTTTCCCGACCCCACTCTTAAAATGGGCCCCCTTTTGGTTTTTAAAAAAACCCCCCTTTTTTAAAAAAAATTTTTTTTTTTTTTAAGGGGGTTTTTTTTTTAAAAAAATTCCCAAAATTTTTTTTTTTTTTTTTTTAAAATTTTTTTTAAAAAATTTTTTTTTTCCCCCGGTTTTCCTTTTTCCCCCCCAAAAAATTTTTTTTTTCTTCCCAAAATTTTTGCAAACCCAAAAATTTTTTTGGCCCTTTTCCTTTTTTTTTTTTCCTTTTCCCCCAAAAAAAATTTTTTTTTTTTGGGTTTTTGGGAAAACCCAAAAAAACCCCCCTTTTTAAAAAAAATTTTTTTAAAAAAAAAATTTTTTAAAAAAACCCCGGGGTTTCCCCCCCCCGGGGTTTTTTTTTCCCCCTTTAAATTTAAGCCCAAGGTTTTTAAAAAACCCTTTTTTCCAATTTTTTTTTAAAAAGGGTTTTGGGGGGCCCAAAAAAACAAAAAAAAAATTTTTTTAAATAACAATTTAACCCCAACCCTTTTTTTTTGGGGGGGTTTTTAATTTTTTCCTTTTTTTAAAAAATTTAAACCCCCTTTTTTTTGGCCCCAAAAAAAAACCCCCCCCCTTTTTTTTTTAAAACCCTTATTTTAAAAATTTTTTTTTTGGGGGGAAAAAAACCTTTTTAAAAGGGGAAAAAAAAAATTTTTAAAATTTTTTTGGGGGGGGGGAAAATTTTTTTGTTTTTTAAAAGGGGGGGGGCTTTTTTTTTTAAAAAGGGGGTTTGGGAAACAAGGGGGGCCCCTTTTTTTTTTTTTCCCGGGGGGGGGTTTTTCAATTTTTTTTGGGGGGGAAAAGGGGGAAAAAAATTTTTTTTAAATTTTTAAAAAAAAGGGGGAAAAAAAAAAATTTTTGGGGGAAAAAAGGCCCGGGGAAAAATGGGGGAAAAAAAAAAAAAATGAGGGGAAAAAGGGGGGGAAAAAAAATTGGGAAAAAAAGGGGGGAGGGGTTTTTGGGGGAAAAAAAAAATTTGGGGGGGGGGGGGAAAAAAAAGGGGAAAAAAAAAAGGGGGGGTTTTAAAAAAAAAAAAATTTTAAAAAAGGGGGGGAAAGGGGGGGGGGGGTTTTTTTAAAAAAAGGGGGGGGAAAAAAAAGGGGGGAAAAAAAAGGGGGGGGGAAAAGGGGGGAAAAAAAAAAAATTGGGGGGAAAAAAAAAGGGGGGAAAAAAAAATGGGGGAAAAAAAGGGGGGGGTTTTTTTGGGGGGGGGGGGGGAAAAGGGAAAGGGGGAGGGGGTTTTTTTTTTTTAAAAAAATTTTGGGGGGGGAAAAAACCGGGGGGGGGGGGGAAAAAACAAAAGGGGGGGAAAAACCCCAAATTTTTTTTTTAAAAAAAGGGGGAAAAAAAAAAAAAAAAATTTTTTTTTTTTTTTTTTTTAAAAAAAAAATGGGGGGGGGAAAAAAAAAAAGGGGGGGGGGGTTTTTTTCGGGCCCTTTTTTTTTGGGGGTTTTTTTAAAAAAAAAAAAAGGGGGGGGAAAAAAAAAAAAAAAAACCACAAAAAAGGGGAAACCCCAAAAAAAAAGGAAAGGGGCCGTTTTTAAAAAAAATTTTTTTTTTCCCCCAAAGGGGGGGGGGGGAAAAGGGGGGGGGAAAAAAAAGGGGGGGGAAAAAAACCCCAAAACCCCCGGGGGGGGAAAAAAAGGGGAAAAAAAATTTTGGGGGGGAAAAAAAAAAAAAGGGGCCCAAAAAAAGTGGGGGAAAAAAAAGGGGGGGGGGGCCCCAAAAACCTGGGGGGAAAAAAAAAAAAAAGGGGGGGGGGGGGAAAAAAAAAAAAACCCCCCCTTTTTTTTTCGGGGGTTTTAAAAAAAAAAACCGGGAAAAAAAAAACCAAAAAAAGGGGGGGGGGGGGGGGAAAAAGGGGGGAAAAGGGGGAAAAACCCCAAAAAAAGAAACCCCCCCCGGGGGGGGGGAAAAGGGGGGAAAAAAAAAAAAAAAAGGGGGGGGGTTTTGGGGGGGGGAAAAAAGGGGGGGAAAATGGGGAAAAAAACCCCCAAAAAAAAAACAAACCCCCGGGGGGGAAAAACAAAAAAAAAAGGGGGAAAAAAAGGGGGTTGGGGGGGAAAGGGGGGTTTTTTTTTTGGGGGGGGGGAAAAAAAAAAAAAAAGGGAAAATTTAAAAAAAAAGGGGGGGGGGGGGGAAAAAGGGAAAAAAAGGGGGGAAAGGGGGGGGCAGAAAGGGAAGGGGGGGAAAAAAACCCGGGGGATGGGGGGGAAAAAAAAGGGGGGGAAGGGGGGGGTAAAAAAAAGGGGGGTAAAAAAGAAAGGGGGGGAAAAAAACAAAAAAGGAGGGGAAAAAAAAAAAAGGGAAAAAAAAAAACCCCCCCCCGGGGGAAAAAGGGGGGAAAAAAAAGGGGGGGGGTTTTTTTTTTTGGGGGCCCCAAAAAAATTTAAAAAAAATTTTCCAAAAACCCGGGGGGGGGCCCCCCAAAAAGGGGGGGGGTTTTTAAAAAAAAGGGGGGGGCCCCCGGAAAAGGGGCCCTTTGGGGGAAAAACCCAACCCCCCAAAAAAGGGGTAAAACCCCTTTTTTCCCCCCCCCCTTTTTTTTTCCCCTTTAAAAACCCGGGGAAAAAAATTGGGGGCCCCCCCGGCCCCCCCCTTTTCCCTTTAAAAAATTTTCCCTTTTTTTTTCCCCCCCTTTTGGAACCGGCAAAGGGGGCCCCCCGGGGGAAAAAGGGGGGCCCCCCAAAAACCCCCCCCCAAAAAAAAACCCCCCCCCCCCCCCCCCCCGGGGCCCCCCCCTTTTTTCCCCCTTTTTTTTCCCCCCTTTTTTTTTTTTTTTCCCCCCCCCAATTTCCCCCCTTTTTTTCCCTTTTCCCCCCCTTTTTTTTTTTTTTTAACCCCGGGCCCCCCCCGGGGGGCCCCCCCCCCCTTTTTTTTTCCCCCTTTTTTTTCCCCCCTTTTTTTTTTTGGTTTTTTTTTCCCTTTTTTCCCTATTCCCCCCCCCCTTTCCCCCCCCCCCCCCCTTCCCCCCCCCTTTTCCCCCCCCCCCCCCCCCACCCATTTTTTTCCCCCCCCCTTTTTATTTCCCTTTTTTCCCCCCCCTTTTTCCCTTTTTTTTTTCCCCCTTTTTCCCCCCCCCCCTTTTTTGGGAAAAAAAAAAAAAGGGGGCCCCCCCCTTTTTTCCCTTCCCCTTTCCCCCAAAATTTTCCCCCGGGTTTTTTTTTTCCCCGGGGGGAAAAATTTTTTTTTTTTTAAACCTTTAAAAAAAAATTTTTTTTTTTTTTTTTTTAAAAAATTTTTTGGTTTTTAACCTTTTTTTTTTTAAACCGGGGGGTTTTTTTTTTTTCCCTTTTTTTTTGGGTTTCCCAAAAAGGAGGCCCCCCGGGGTTTTTTTTTTCCCCTTTTTTTTTTAAAAAATTTTTTTTTTTTTCCCCCCCCCTAATTTAAATCCCCTTTTTTTATTCCCTTTTAAAATTTTTTTTAAATTTTTTTTTTTAAAAAAATTTAAAATTTTTTTTTTTTCCCCCTTTTTTTTTTTTTTTTTTTTAAAAAAAAATTTTTTTTTCCCCCCTTTTTTTGGGGGAAAAAAAAATTTTTTTTGAAAACCTTAAAAATCCTTTTGGGGGGGGGTTTAAAAAAAAATTTATTTTTTTAAAAAAACCCCCCAATTTTAAAAAGGGCCCCTTAACCGGGTTTTGGGGGCCCCTTTTTCCCGCCCTTTTCGGCCCCCCCCCTTTAAAAACCTTTTTTTTAATTTTTATTTGGGGGGTTTCCTTTTTTGGTCCCCCTAAAAATCCCTGTCTACTTTAAACCCCAACTAAGGGCTCCCCCTGCTGACCAATCTCACCCCCCCAACATGTAGCCCACTAACTGTTTGCTCCAAGAGTAGCAAACCCTTCTCTTCATTGTCAATCGCCCTCAGTGTCGCATTTTGCTCCTCTAGGTCTAAAATGAGAGCTACCAGAGTAGCAACATGCTCACATCTTCTACAGCGGTATTCACCGTGGACCTCTTGCTCCAGTAGTGCATACATATGGCAGATTGTGCACTGCTGGAAGTTGCCAGTGAAGCTGCCCATTATCCTGGTGCAACAGCAATGAAAAAAAAAAGTTAGAGATTGAGGTATTAAATAAAAGAGGTTTGTTTACTTACCAGTTTTTCTCTCCTGTTTTTAACTCCGGTTTGTTAACTCCGCACTCTGTTCTCTCAACAAGCACTCAGTTTGACCCAAGCTATGGAGCCACCTATGGATTTAGCTCAATGGAGCACTGATTTTGGTATTTATACCTCTTGACACCAGCTAACCCCCCCCCCTCAGTCATGTGACTCTCAGGTCTGGTAGTACACCAGTGATTCAAAGGTCCTGGGAGTACACCAGTGCTTTTTCTTTTAAATGTACTAATCCACTCACCAATCCTCCGGTTTGTTAACTCCGCACTCTGTTCTCTCAACAAGCACTCGGTTTGACCCAAGCAATGGAGCCACCAATGGAGCATGTCCATATGGCTCACCAAACAAGCAAATATGTTATATGAAGTGCCACCTCTAGCACGTTATCTTGGTGGATGAGGTATGAAAAGATCAAATGTATCTGATCCTTGTTTCCCCAATTGAAGCCGTTGGTAATTGTATATGGCCAGCTTCAGACTAGTTACATGGTCACTTGTGACTGCCTGACCTGAGATTGCAGTGCGGCACTGCTAAAGTACTAATGATATTGAATGTGGTCATACAGTTTGGATTTCTGCCGGTGCTATGTCAAAGAAATTTACACATCGTGCTACGACCACATCGCTAGCAGGAGTAACAGTCTTTTGTTGCATGACCACAAGTGCTTTGGAGCCCTAGTCTTTAAAGGGCTTAACTATGATGTGTATTCCAGTGCTGGCCGCTTGCAGCGCACCACCCATGCATGTGAATGAGGAGGGTGGTTCTTGTGTCCGTCCTCTTCATTGACTTCTTTTGGAGCTTCCGAATATAGCCGAGTGTGTGCATAGGCATTTTACATCATGGTAAAACCCCTTTAAAGAAAACCTGTCAGGTGGTTTATGCTGTCATATCTATGAGCAGAATATGATAATGTGAGAGAAGCTGAGTTCTGCGATATATAGCTTTATATGTTTTGGTGCTGGATTTCTAAGTGAAAAGGAAAGTAACTCCTGACAGCATTACTAAAAGAGGAAGTGAAAGTTCTGCTGAGGCAGCCCATATACAGTAATTAATAATTTTCTTTGGAGACATACTTATACAAGAAAAGGTGTCATGGTAGGTGGGTGGGGTAAGCAGAACTTTCACTATCTCTTAAACAGTTCTATCAGGATCTGCTCTGCATTTTACTCAGAAATCCTGCCCCAAATCATATAACCCTGTATATCACATAGCTCAGCTTCACTCCCTCTGTCATATCCTGCTCCCAAATAAGTAAACTACCTGACAGGTTTGCTGTAAAAGGGTTGACCACCGCAGGCAATCAGCGACCACAATGGTGATGTCCTCGTTTATAGGTGACACAATGTCAACAGAAGACTAGGGAGACGTGCTGCTGGAACCGGAGACCAGAGGAAGGTAAGTATATGTTTTTTTGTTTTTTTTTACTTGGGCTCCACGAATTGTTGCTATGAGTTTAATAGACGGTGGACAAACCCTTTAAGCTAACCTATACAATCCTTTTCTTTCTGCCAAAAAAGTGTGGTTTGCTGGCAGCCATTTTCCTCATGATCAACCAAGATAAATGGGCATGTTAAAAGGAGAGTCCCATAACACATCTAGCATTTGAACTCTCGGGTATGGCCAAATAATTGGTCTGTGTCATATTAATCCTGCACTGGCCTAATTATGAATCAAGGATATGCCCTCACCTTACATGTGAAAAATGAATGAATCAGTAGAAGCTCCAAAACCCCAAATTCTTTAATGTGAGAAGAGAATCAATAGCCAAATCAATAAATTAAAAAATCTACAGCGACAGATTCTATTTGTTTCACATATAAAACCAAAGAAATCCACTGTATGTAAAGTAAACGTTGCAATGAAGAAATTTTTTTATAAACCCGACTGTATCCATCGCTGATGATAGTTTTGCCCGGACAGTAAAATTTTTTCTGGTGCTGGATGATACAGTAACCCACCGCTGAAGGATTATGGGAATACAGGGGATTATTTGTGGACCATCTGTTACACTCGGATTGTAGATGGAGGGAATGACCAAATCAATTTTTTATTGATTCTAATACTCAATGTAGTCAGACACAAAAAGAAAATGAATAAAATAAATGCTAACATTTTACAGTAGTGGTGTAGTACAGTGTGTTTTTTTTAAAAAAAACCCTTTAAAAAAAATATTTCCCATAAATAATTTATGGGGTTTTTTTTCCCCCTGACACTTTAAGCTATAACGATACAATACAATGAAGGCTGATCGGTGATGGTGTGAATGATGTGAACCTCACCGACTACTACTAAAGAGAAAAAAATGGGCCACCACATAAAAATGAAACTGCTCTGTTTTTTGTCTCCTGCCTTTTATTCTAATAATAAATGCATGGCACAGACTCCATCAATCGGACATTGAAGGCATATCCAAATTCTTGAGGTTTTTGCAGAACTACAACAAAATTCTCCCACAATGGTTAGGTTTTTCAGCCGGTTTTCGATTTTGAAAGCCGTCTGTAAACGG
>JAODAL010041361.1:0-35954 GCA_025379985.1 Phyllomedusa bahiana | reverse complement strand
AACATGACCCACAAGCCCCTACACACTATATAAACTAATCATATATATGTGGGGACATCGTCCCAACAAGGACGGCCCCACCAGGAACCTAACTAGTGAATCCTAACACACCCTAAAAATAGTGCATAAATAAATGTGTATGAAAATCGTTACCCAAATTTTTTAAGACCCGACACATTTCTTTCCCAAGATTAGATGAGAATTCCTTAGAGGTCATCCATATATTGAATCATAATTCCACATATATATGTATTTGGTATCTAAAGCAAGTATGATACCTGTAGATATAGAATAGGTTACATATAAACAATCCTGATATCACATATTTTATGGAGACCTATATATACAGTCAGTATGATGACATTTGATTATTATATCTCCCAAAATAGTGAGTATACATAGATGATATTAAGTACGTCTCCAAATGGCAGAGCCCATACTTACCAATCTTCAGACCTATTTCACTCATATAAAGACCCAATTGTTACTCACATAAGCGCTGTAAAGGTATCATTTTCAATTCCCCATAGATGCAATCAATATATTTTAGACTTGTGGAGATGAGTTTTCATGCTCCACAGACATCGTTCGCGTGTCTAAGGGTATGTTCACACGGCTTATTTTGGGGCGCATTTCGCCACGTATTTCGCGGCATACTGCGCTCTAATACGAGCAAAATGCGCCCCAGTCATTACGGTAATCCACAGTTCTCATAGAGAACTATGGATTACGCCTCCTCTCCCTGCTCGTACAATACGATTGTATTGTACGCGCGGGAAGATAAATGACATGTCATTTAATCTCGGCGCGAAAGTAATGCATGTCTATAGGGCCGTACAGTACGCCCCGCAATTAAGCCGTGTGAACTTACCCTAAGTGTGAATAATTTAGGCTCTAATATTTCCACAGTTTAGGCTTAGTGCACACTTCATTTGACCATATGTCAAAGCGTGTAGGTTATAACCTATACATTAAATGTATGCCAAACATGCACTGTTTGGAGCAGACGGTGTGATTTTTTTTTTCTTTTTCTTCATTTTTTTAACTAGCTTTCTATTGGCTGTCACCTGTTTTTCCTTGCAATTTGATTGGGTAGCTCTGTTTAAAGTTTTATTAGACTATAAAAACACAATTTTTTTTATATGTATATACATCCACACAAAGCGTATTTAAAATACCAAACAAATGACATATTATAACACATTACAAAGATCTAAAAACAAGTATAAAAAGCATATTTATAATGTATTATAATATATATATATACACACACACATATATATATATATATATATATATATATATACACATATACACATACATACACATACACACCTTTGCTTTCCATCAACTTTCATATTATAAATACATTACAAGTTTGTACAAAAATATATTCTATTAGAAAACAAAGTATAAATAATGTATTTATCATTTTATACACACTCATGTATATTTTGTTTCTCTGACCCAGAAACGCGAAAAATATAAATTTTGTTCTGGAAGAAAAAAAATAAAAAATTTGCATATACATATATATTTTTTCCCTTCTTTTTCAGGCACTAGAATAATTTGTTTAGATGGGAGACTTCATTGGAGATCATTATGAGAATAAATCTTTGCATCTATGGCGACCTGACAACTTTCAGGACTGCACAAATTCCAATGCCTGTTCCATCAAGAGGACAAACAAGGTCTACAGGGGGTGGAATATAAAGCCCTCACACTGCCTTCCCTGTAAGGCACTTCTTTATTTGCCGCTGTGCTCTGTGTGTTGTAGTCCCCATCCGTTTACACATTGGGGTGACCATGTCAAAGTAATCAGGCTTTACAGTAGGTCTGGAGTTCATACAAGGTGCAGGAGTGAAGGCAGCACTTTTCTACGATGCCAAACCTCCTCTGCTTTCTCTCTGTCACCCGATGGGAGACGCTGGGGGCCAGACCTGAGGAGAGAGAATCAGACTTTATTTAATTTAAAACAGGAACCATTAAACTTGATATATTTTTTGAAAAACAGTTGACAAGGTCGTGGATCAACAATATGTTCCAGCTCCATCAACCAATCCTTTCTTCCCTGGCTTGTTCCATTGTATTTTCAGGAGCTACTAGAGCAGATACAGCCAACATCTAGTCTAAGGCCACCCGGTTTATTTGATTACTCAAATGAAGGATCAGATTCCATTTGGTTTTCAACCAAATTTTCCAAATCAAATATTGATCAGAAACGACGCATCCAAATAAATACTTTATGCGGTCAGACTTGTATGTTTGTAATATTAGACCAGTGTAACACATACAGTTCATATTAAAGCGAGACTCCAGCAGATACAAGGAGTCATTCCTTACGTGGTGAACACTCAGTACTTTCTCATTTACCCTACCCCATTATAAAAGGCAATTATCCAACCTCTGTCCACTATCCTGACTTTTCAGAGGATGTGACATCCTCTGAACTGTTTTAGTAAAGCCTTGTGTCCCCGGGGAAGTAATTCTGGAGCCTCTTCTCCTATAACTCTGTGCTGTGCCTCTGTTATTCCTCCTGGAAATGTATGACTGAATCTGTCAGAGGGGTGTTACCATTCCAGTTTTCAAGGGGCGTGTCCATGCACACACTGACTTTCATAGCACCGACTGAACAATATTAGACTGTGCAGGGACACATCCGCAATTGTTCACACCCAGCTGATTCAGTCAAGGCTTTTTTTTTTTTTTTATAATTATTAATTTTTTTATGGCATAGTCAATTGTAAAACTTTAACACAAAAGGGAATCTGCAGAAAGACAATTTGGTGTTGAACACTTGTTTCTACACTAGGATTTAGGCCATGTTCACACGGCTTAAAATGGGCCGTATTTCAGTCCGTAATTACACGCCGGAGTGCGCAAATTACAGGCTGAAAACGTCCCAGTCATTACGGTAATCCACAGTTCTCATAGAGAACTATGGATTAAGTCTCCTCTCCCTGCTCGGCGAATCCGCCGGGCGGGAAAATAATTGACATGTGAATTACTAGCAGCGTATACGCGCCGCTGGTAATACAATTCTCTGGGCCGGCGATGTGCCGGACCCCCGCACCCGCCACCGGCCACACGGCGTAATTGCGGGGCGGAATTACGCCCTGCAAATCAGCGGTGTGGACCTAGTCTTAGGGAGTCATGTTTGTAAATGTAGGACATGCAGTCCTGTACATTGGGGGTGGCTTATACATCAGGTGATCTTTACGTGGTGTATTCTCAGTTACATCTAACTGCACAAGCAAACAAAACCCTCATTTCAAAGGGAGAGGGGAAAAAAAAAAAAAAAAGTGATTCTATTCTCCGAGTGATCAAACAAATTGAGGAGTAAACACTTGACAAGGTGACACTGTAAGCGGAGGTCATCACAGACACTGAATGCCAATGAGAAGAGATACAGCTGGGATAAGTGTGAGGAAACTGCTTTCTGGGAATGTTAACTACTAAAAGGGGGAATAATCAAATATTGGCTGAGGATGCACCTATTTTCGGGCTGGCCAAACTGCACTAAAATTTTAATTTAAAATACTGTAAAAAAAAAAAAAAAAAAAGTATGAAGCCAATGAATGAGGATGAAAAACCAAGATGTAAACAGGAAAGACCATTGGAAGCTTCAGCGCTGGAATGGCAGCAAAAGCAAATATATGTATATTTTTTGGTTTTAAGAGACAACCGTGGTCCCATTTTTAAATATTAAATAGAAAACCCCCTTTAAAAGAACATATGACCCCTCCTAAATGGTGCATTTTAATAAATTCTTATGTTCCCTGAGAAATAACAATCCTGGAGCCTCTTCTCCTATATCTGTGTTGTGCTGTTCCTCTGTTTTTTCTCCTAAAAACGTATTACTAAATCTGTCAGATGGGCGTTACCAATCCAATTCAAAAAAAGGGTTGTCCCTGACAACTGACTGGATACGGTCATGCTGGGCAATAACACGCCCACAATTTTTAACACCCAGCTGACAGATTAATAATAAATTTCTAGGAAGAACAACATGGGAAGCTCACAAGAGATTTAAGGAAAAATGCTCCAGAATGGTTATTTCATAGGGAACGCTAGTATTTAAATATACATACCAGGAATGGCCACAGGTCCGTTTGTCTAATCACAAACAAAAAGGAAAACCGATGCACATAGGTCAAATCCCTGATTTATTCAAGACACAGCTATTCCAAAACACTAAAATTCAACTTTCAAGGTCATATTGACCTACTAGACCGCAGTACTAGAGGAGCCTCCAGTGGACCTGGCACACAATAAATGGTCTTGTAATAAAATAGCCCTTAAAAGGCCCAACAAAACGCCAAACTATCTGTTTCGGACTTTGCTGCTACAAAGCTACAGCATGGGCCCTCAGCATCATTTCCAGCACTAAACTCTTTAAACCCGTCAGGGCATAAAGGTTTCCTTTTAAAAAAAAGAAAAAAATTGGAGGAACGTACGAGGTATTAATTGAATGGGATGGCCATGTGCCTCTTACCTTTGTGATCTCTGTAATAGAGACCTTTTCCTTCACACACCCAAAGAAGAGTATCCACGAGGTGTTTGCCGCAGAGACGATGGACACTCGCGCCTTCACTTTCCGGCAAACAAACCATTAAAACCAGAAGAACTGCGGCTATTTTCTGTCCTTGGCTCATACTTTATACGTTGAGCTTGGAGTGTTGTATCTGCAAATAGGATCACGACGCTAAATGTCAAAAGACCAAATACATTTCTGTAGCCAGTGTCATGGACTTTAATATAATTTTAGAAAAGCATTTATAGATTTATTGACATTTGGGAATAATAGAAGACTAAAATTTTTATAGATGAATTAACACAAAGTTGTTCCAATTTTTAAACACCAAAGTGAAGAATATTAGGGTATGTTCACACGGCTTATTTTGCGAGTATTTCGCCGCATATTGCGCTTAATACACAGCGACATGAACCCCGGAATTACGGTAATCCATAGCTCTCACAGAGAACTATGGATTATGCCTCATCCCCCCGCATGTACAATATAATCGTATTGTACGCGCTGGGAGATCAGGGACATGTCAATTATTTGTGGCGATTACGCGGCGCAAGTAATGCCTGTCAATGGGGCCAGCGGGCTGCGGCCACCCCCAACCTCCCATGCTTCGGGAGAACGCACTGATCAGCGCAACTCCCAAATCACCCGGCATATTGCAGCGCGTACTTTATGCGCAGTGTACAGTACATGCCGCAATTATGCCGTGTGAACATACCCTTAGGCCATGTTCACACGGCTTAAAGGGCGTATTTTGGTCTTAATTACTCCCGAGTAGCGCCTATTACGGGCCGAAAACGCCCATTCATTACGGTATCCACAGTCTCTAGAGAACTATGGATTACGTCTCCTCTCCCCGCCTGGCGGGGAGATAATTGACATGTGAATTACTAGCCGCAAATACGCGCCGCTAGCAATTCAAGTCTATGGGCCGACGAAGTGCCGGCCCCCTGCTCAGTCCCCCGCGCCCACCCCCCCCCCGGGACCCCCGCGGAAATGCGGGGCGGAATTACGTCCTGCAAATACCCCGTGTGAACATAGCCTTATTTGTATATTGTTATTATAATAGTGTTCTTACAGCTGTAAAGAGTTGCCATGCATAAGGTTTTGTCTTGTCACATAAGACTCCACTTAATATAAGGTCCCTTTCACATTCTGTTTTTTTGGGCTCAGTTAAGTATCCATCAGGACAGACCCTGGTGGAACCAAAGGGTTCTGTAGGGCAAACAGTTCTTTTTGGATTAGGTTTACTTGGTTTTACAGTGGTGTATTTTATGTTCCAGACACAACACCAACGGGAGGGGGGGGGGGGGGGGGCACACACAACATACACACCACACAGACACCGCCAACAAATCAGAGTGTGGGTCTGTACGCTACTCCCCCTCCCCCCCCGAACTGATACCTACAATGTAGAGGCTACAGTTAACTTGTGCAAGCTTTCTATAAAGTAAAGATGGGCCATTGACTACGGTGCAATTCTAAGGTTATACCGTGAAGCGGCGGCTTGTTCCATTCCACCAAAAAAAAAAAAAAAAAAAAAAAAAGAAGCTTGAGGTAGCCCTCCAAAAACAATCTGCAAAATAATATATATATATATATATATATATATATACATATATATATTACACACATATACACACACATACACACCTCCACCCCCTCTGTTTTCTCCGGTCTTACATTTTCTATTGTCTACTTCCAAATGAGGATTGGCTGTAGGGGGGTCTCATGCCTCTACTTACCAGAGATGCTGCACTGGAGCGGAGGAAGGGGAGTATAGGGAACTGAACACACCTCTAACTATCATGACAAAATTAAGTAGATTGGATGTACCCTTACAATTTAGTTATAGATAGGGTCACAACACATGGACATCATCAATAAATTTGACACATTTTCTATTACTGAAGTAATACATCACCTGATCCTTTAAGGTTTTCTGACTTTGCAAACAGATCCATCACCCAATAACAATTTCACACAATGGTTGGCAAATTATATAAGTGGTATTAAAATAAACCATTTACATCACACACACCCCATCTGGAAAATATTATAAAGTGCTTATTTTTGGCATCCACCTACAAGTTTTTAGCCAATCACATACATTTTAAAAAAAAAAAAAAATGTCACTTGCTGCGTAAACCGGTATATTAAAGAAAAGAAAAGTCAGGAAGATGTTATAGGTCCAGACATGAAGTTTGAATATTTAAGAATATACTTTTATACAATGTAATTGTTGTAAAGGAACCTAATGTACAGAAAAATATTGGTACTAAATAAGTGTCCTGAGGAATTCTGAGCAAGTATGAAAGACAAGTTCCCATCTCTGTTATAATCTTATGCCTATAGGAACCATTGGTGCTACTTAATCAAGAGAATTGTACTTAGAAGATTCTCCGACGACACAATCATCTCTTTGCTTGTGCAAGTCATTCCTCAGTGAGTGTCCCCCTTACCTTTGATGTGAAGTTATGAAGGAATGTTTGATGGATGGAGGAAAGACCTTCTGGAAGTGACCCATGAAGATCTTAGCAATGGTCTCTTTTATACCACAGCCCTGCCCCTATCTCTACGAATATAAATGACTGTCTGTACAGGTGAACAATCAGAGTAGATCCAGCTTATCTCCGCACTGTTGGAGGTGATAAAACTTCACAGTACATGAGACTTCTCTTTGTTCTGGGTTACTTTGAAGAGTGCCAAGACCCATCAACCCAAAGATTCACTGAGAAACTCTTAGGAACCGGTTACTTTCCAGAGTTGGACCCACGTCACTTATTTGCGGGTCAATAGATAGTTTGGCCAGAAATGGATTGCTGAATTTTAATTCCATTGCTAATCTTGGGAAGCTGCCATCAAAGATACTCAAAAATTACAACTCGTCTAGAAAATGTTTTCCTTAGTGGGCTTAGGTTTTAACAGGTATTACAATTTTTTTTTGTCCATTGCCCGTCCCCCCCAGCAACAGCAACTCTTGTAAAGTCACCTTTATCTGTTCAAAAAGGCGTTCTAATATATTTAATTTCACTTTTTGGTACCTTTATGTCCTGTCCACCCCCACTGATACTACCATTGAAGCTGGAGTTACAGGGGAAATCAGCCATGTTAAATTGACATTAGGTATTCTTAAAGGTTAGTATAAAGTTGCAAGATTATACTTTTAAAAACTCCTACATTTGCTTAAAGTCATATCCTTAAACACGCCTCTCCCCCCTTTCTAAAAAAAGCCCTTCCTGGCCCCCCTTTGTAAAACCGACCATCCTAAAACCTCCCCTTTCATCTCAAAACCCCCGGAAACGTTTTGGTTACTCTCCCCTTTAATCCCTATCTCTCTTAACTTCTTTTTGACCCGCTGCAATCAGGTTTCCCCCCCCCGAACCCCAAAAATTTTGTTTATTTAAAAGTCTCAAATGACCTCCAACAGCAAAATTAGGGGAACACTCCGCTGCTTCTCTTGGATCTCTGCGCATTTTACACTTGGATCACCATTCTCCTAGCATGTCGCACCCTTGGCCTCCAGGGCACCCTCTCCCTTTGGGTTTTCCCACCTCTTTGCCCCCTCCTTCGTGTTGTTTTTGGTTCCACCTCCTCTCTTCCCTTGGTTGGGTTCCCAGGGGTCGTTTTAGGTCCCCTTTTCTTTTATTGTCCAGCCCCCCTTGGACAAACCATCAGTAGATTTGGGTTCCAGTACCACTCTATGGGGTGACACCCAATTATACACCCCCCCCCCGGGGCACACTCCAGCCCTTTTACAAAACACCAGTACTGTCTGTCCGTGTCTACATCATGTCCTCTCTCATCTGAAACAAACCCCCTAAGAAGAAATTCTTGTCTTTCCGCCTTTTATAACAACCCCCCCCCCGTTTTTTGTTTTGTATTGGTACACCCTTTCTCCTAGGGAGCGGCCCCCTGTCTAGGGGTTTTATTGATTCTGATTGACCCTTTCCCCATAATCCAAACCCTTGCCCGCCCCGTCACCTGAAAACCCCAAGAAAATTCCAAAAAACCCTTTCCCTTTTCACTTGGAAAAGACTAAAAACTCTCATTACTTTCAACTCCCTTTCTTATCGATCTCCCCCTCTAAATTCCCCTCTCCCTCTGTCCCGAAAGCACAGCCAGGGTTGTCTTTCTCTCCCGCCCCTATACTGATGCCCTTCCTGTGTCAGTACTGAAATGGTTTCCCCCCATACAGGAACAGTATAAACTCAGCACTCTCACCCATAAAGCTCTCCCACCAGCGTGCTCTCCCTTAATTCCTCACTAGTCTGTCTACCGACACTAACAGTGCTCTCGCATGCTGATGATATAAGATACTTTTACTCATTCTCGTTAGACCATGACCGCATTCATAAAGATTTTAAAAAAGGCAACAAAACCAAACCTCCCCACCCCCACTCAACAATGGCATTACAAACCCATTTCGGAGCACATATGCTAACAACATAACCCCCAGCTAAAGGAAATTTACCCAAAACGCCGTAAATCACGGCAAACCATATCACAACCCCTCACACATTTTAAAAGAGGGACAATGAAAAATATTCTTCTCACCGGCCCCCCTCTGGCACAACAAAAGATCCATATTGCTATCCACCCACAAACATTGTCACTCCCTGGCACTTGGGCACCTCACAGGCACTATATCATAGAGTAATAAAAGATGTACCAGTACACACACTAGAACGAGTGGCTGGTTCATCCATTTTTCATGTAACCACCCACTATTTATGTAACATGGAAGGACATGTAAACTTGGCACTTCTTACCGTAACGACACGTATTCACCATAACCTACATAGATTGTTAAGCTCTCACAGAGCAGGGCTCAAGATAGAACACAAATTGTGTTATAGTAAGTCTTTTAATTGTGTACATGACTGTATGTTTACCCCTTGATTTGTATAGTGACCCACATCCCCCGCTGGCATTTCGCCCCCCCCCAGTTTGCGACGCTCTACTAGAAACTCTATATAGATTATTATTATTATATCCAACATGTAAATTCTTTCAATTCTCTAATAGTCCTATAAGCACCAAAAGAACAATACCTTACTTTGATATTAATCTATACACCTTTTCTAAATATGATGGAAGTCATTATATAACCTAATACCAAAATTGGTTATGCAGTAAAATGACCATACGTTTTTCAAGAGCGCTTTTTTCAACCCTTAAAACTACTTTTTATCAAGAGACCCCCCACACGCTTCGTTCATGAATACCCCGCTTAACACTCGCGCCGCACCACCTCTCCCCTTCACCTATTCAACAAAGTTTCCAATGGGGGGTCATAGGACCCCCCGCAATTATGACAATGGTGGTTATCGTTTCCGATTGGGGTATAGCATGTGAATTGACAACAGTTGCCCCCACTTTCAGGCTTGGACCGCATATGGAACGTTCAAATCCCTTTAAGGACAACTTATGCAAGAAAATTTGTAAGACAATGTTTATAATATGTCCTGGGAAATTTCTCAAAAAAGATACTATGGTTTTCCACACATCCAAAAAACATACTCACTAGGTATCTGTATTAGAAGGTATAAAGGTCTATTTATCCAAAAAACCTGTGTGTAGAGGAACCGATCCGTTAAAGGTCCGCGGTATGTACTCGTACACTAAAATCAGGAAAAGTACGGCTTTCTTTTATTTTTAAAAAGTCATGACTTTTATATAGTATAAAGATAAAAAACTGTACGGCCAAGGGTTCCTAGGATCTGGCTAACGGGCTTACGAGCTGATCTCTCGCACTCTTGATCACAGGTAATCTGACGGTATAATTAACATAGGGTGGAAGAGGATGGCTCAATCTAATATGGCCTGCATAATTCTTTATCTGTAGTATTTCTTCTCTCACTAAGGTCCTGGGAAATTGTGTCACTCTGCCGGAAATATTACACAAGGGCCACCACTGAAATAAAATCAGATTACGTTTATTACAGAAAAGGACGTAGATACACAAGGGATCGTACAACATCAGAATAGCCGTTTCTTGATTTGGATGGGAAATGGGGGGATAAAAAAAAAAAAAAAAAGACCCCCTCACTCACACAAATCTTTTCTGGCCTCTGTACATGTCATCTCCCAAAATACCATGAACATGAATATGCAAATACCAATTATATACCATGGAGGCAGATAGGGTCTCATCCACCGGACAACATATCCTCTTTGGAATAATTTGCTCCATTCCCATTCCCGCACTCATATAACTTTTTCTGTGGGCCAGACACTTATAGGAATAAAACAGCCGAAAGCTCATCTACCAACTCTAGCCGATGGGCAAGACATAGATAAAATAAGTAAGACCGACTCACAAGTTCAATTGATACCACCCCCAACAGGATTAATTCTGTCCTTGACAAGCTAAAGGATCTTAACACAAGCATATACACACATTAAAATGTGGAGGTTGCTTATACCCCCACCCCCCCCCACCCGCATAACGCCACCACCCCCAACCCCCCTCGCCGCACCCTACACCACGCCGTAAATGTAAAAATAAGTGGAACCACGCATAATTAGGCTAGAAAAACTGATGCGACTAGGAATATGTTGTAGAATTGGAAGGGATGTAGTGTGAACACGCGCCCCTCCGCAAAAAACAAAAAATACTAAACAACAAAAAAACCCAACGTTAACTTGTGGTATGTATAGTTAAGGAAGTAGTTTGTATTTGAATCAGGTCGAGTCAGTTTTGAGTGAGCATGACTAAAAAAAATTAATTGATGCTAAAAAGCAGGGTCAGTAAGTGTATGAATTTATTTGTAAGATATATTAAAAATATGACATGAAGACCCTACTTCAGGCTCAAAGTGCAACATCTATTGAGGCATCACATTTGGCGTTATTATACATGCAATCCCCATCCCGTGGGCACAGTAATCAACAAGCTCATGGATTTAGGACACGTTTATGAACAACTAACTTTAAACAAATGCTCAATTCAGCACACTAATACTGACACAATTTTGCTAAATGCCTAGTTTTGTGCCCCACTGATACAAACCAGAACCGTCACAGGTAGTACCTACCATTCAGTTAGGAATGTAGCCCTGATCTACAGAAGTGACCCCTTCTTGTATAATTGAAAAAAAAATAATATCACTCTACCCCATTTCCCCAACAAGTGCTGTGGTGCAAACAGCGATATAAAGAGTAATACATATCGTGCCACCGTTCCTTCCAACTTTTTGGACTTATAAGGCCCCATTACAAAAAAACCCCTCCCAAAAAGGTTATTCTGGCCGGATTGGCGAACTCGCAATGCGCGCCGGATTTGAGATTCAGTTAGGCGCAATCGCGGGGCAGAAATTACTGGTAATCACTGTCTCATAGGAACAGTGGCTTCCGTCGCTCCTCCCGTCGGAAGAAATCGCGCGGGGGGAGGAAAGTGACATGCACATTATTTACGGGGGACGCGCCGTTATACCCAAATGGCATCTGTTCTATGGGGCGGGAGCGGCGCCCCCGCGCGATCAGCGCTCCCGCCCCTGTCCCGCCCTTATTCAGCCGGATTTGTGGCGCTCAATACGGCCACAATCGTCGGGAATAAGCCGTGTGAACACGGCTAAAGAGGTTTTGCCACAGAGATAAACCCCTTTCTGAGGGGTGGTTTGCTATAAGCCATCCTCAGTAAATGAAGCGATAACAGCAATTGTGCAGCTCAATCCCATTCATGTCTATGGGAATTGCCAATATAGCTGAGCAAACTTACTGTCACTTACCATTTTTCTGAACCACTCTTTATGAAAAACGAATGAAGCAAGTAATGGTCATCTTCTGGGCTTGCAAAAAGATTTTGCTTTGTGGCAAAATCCTTTTAAGCCTGCAGCCTTTTAGAGCAATTGGTGAGCCAGTGAGTCAATGGTCTAGCATATTCCCGGGAATCTGCTCCCCTTTCGGCCAGACTGAACCCAATAATGCAAGCTACAGTTGACAGTATATCATAAGGGGCAAAAGTTTTTTTTTTTTTTTTTTTGTGGGGGGGGGGGGGGGTTTGGCTAAATATCAACCCATTAGACTCTTAGGTAACAATTTTAACCCAACCACAGTTGCGTTAAGACATTATACAACAGGAATATGAAATAAGAGCTTTAGCACAGGTTTATGATCATATTGACCAACTAATTATTGTATAATGGGTATTATGGTCACATGGGTGTTGGGTTCAAGTGTGAACATCACTCTGTTAGATATGTGTTTGGATCCATCTGTTGGACCCAATGGACCAACATGTTTAATAATGAGCAATGTAAATTTACATTGTCATTGCGTCTTTCGGCATCCGTATCTAAGTATCCCGACCATGTAATTCCTTGTTCCACAAGATGATCAGGAGCCCACTTTTAAACATATAGGGTGGTTTTTTAGGCATGCACCCATTTTTCAGCATCCAATAACGCGTCCCGCCCCGTGAAAAGCACTAGGGTGGCTTTATTAGTAATGCACAAGTGTCTTCTTCAGAACCTCCAGTCCTTTATCAAAGTTAACCATTAGGACAGTAGGGACTTACTAATAAGATTCAGAAAGAAATCCTCCTAGTTCCATACTGATTTGAGAAGTCCCATTGTTAGGGCTGTGCATGTTTCCTCGGAGTTTGTTTTTTCTTAGATAACATTTAAGTAGATTCTATAGCATTGTATGCATCCAGAATCGTAATCTTCCTGACCCCTCTAGTAGGCTGTCTATATGGGGGTGAGGGGGCTTCAGTGCAGGGCGATGTTCCATGTATTATCACACCAGCCTCCCTGGACAGATGATGGATGAGTGAATATCACAGGAAAGACAATTGGAGCAAACATAGCACTTCCCTGAGATAATTAAAATTTGAAAGGAAAGTGCGACCTTCAGATTTCAAGTTAAACAGGAGACATCATCTAATCTCGGTGTATTTGTCCTCCAATGTTTTGTTTCTAAGTAGTCAAACACGGAGGTTGCCACTTCAGACATTTGGTGTCGCTGACCAGATGGAAAGCAGATAGATATGCTGAGTAGGGTCCCCCCCCCCCACACACCGTCACAAACATAAACTAGTGCAGCCATGGACATACCTAGAGCAGTCACTAAGGGCCCCAAGGAGCAGAGGAAACCCACGGTGAGCCCTTAGGCAGGGCACGCCTGGAGCGGCTTTTCAGGGAGAAAAAAAAAAAAAAAAAAAAAAAAAAAAAAAAAAAAAAAAAATAAAAAAAAAAAAAAAAAAAAAAAAAAATAAAAATAAAAAAAAAAAAAAAAAATAAATAAAAAAAATAAAAAAAAAACAATAAAAAAAAAAAAATAAATAAAAACAAAAAAAAAAAAAAACTTTTATAAAAAAAAAAACAAAAAAAAAAATGGCAGAAAGCATGAGAAAGAGTGTAAGGCATGTTCACACGGGCTTAAATTGGACGTATTTCAGTCCGTAATTACTCACCGGAGTCGCAAATTAAGGCTGGAATAGTCCCAGTCATTTACGGTAATCCACAGTTCTCATAGAGAACTATGGATTACGTTCCCTGTCCCTGCTCGGCGAATCCGCCGCGGGGGAGATAAGTGACATGTGAATTACCAGCGGCATATCTACGCGCGCTGGTAATGAATGTTATGGCCGGCGAGGTGTCGGCCCCTATGTCCCGCCCCCACGCCATAATTGCGGGGTGTAATTACGCCCTGCAATTAAGCCGTGTGAACTTAGCCTAAAAGTTAGTGCTGTAGGATGCCCTCCCCCCAAAAAACAAACTCCACTGGTCAGCCCTGGGCATCCCAGTCCAAAAGTGGGTGCAATGACCTTGTACCTCTTTGTGGGCAGTAAGAAGCTGGTAACTTTCCACTATCCTGCACTGCTATACGGGTTCTCTGATATATGGCGGTATTGTCCATACTTTAATTATTGCTTCTTATGTGCTGTTTCAGTTTCTTGTTACAGTTGGTCTGTCCGTTCGCCCCAAACTCCAAGTCCACTTGCAATATATTGGGGCTCTATTATTAATTTTAGAGTGCCCTTGGTTCCAGGGTACTGTACATTCGAGGCGGGTACATAAATAACATTGGTCAAACAATTACAAAGTGACAATAAGTGACTAACAACTGGTACAGAGGGAGAGGAGTGCCCTGCCGTGAGAGCTTAGGGGCCGATTTAACACGTTCTTATTCTGGGGACTGATGATGGAGCCGTACTGCTCGCCGTATTTGCATTCAGTACGGCTCCAATCCGTCCAGTAACTAAATGGTAATCCACAGTTCATAGAGAAACTATGGATTCCGTCTCTCTCCGCGCTCTAGCGATATCCGCCGCGGGGGGAGAAAGTTACTGGACATTATCCAGGCGGAATACCGCGCCATTGATAATTGCATGTCCTATGGCTCCGGAGACATGCGCCCGCCCCTTATTCAAGCCGGAATTGTGGGCGAAATCCGTCCTGCAATTCCGGCTTGAATAAGGGGCGTGAACCGGCCCTTACAGTCTACAGGGAAGGTGGGAAGAGACAAAAAGTGAGGGGCAGACATGTTTCTGGGGTGGAGCAGTGCAACATGGTTAATGTTGGTTATAGGCAATCCTGAAGAGGTTTTCAGCAGGGGCGTAACTCGAGACGCCAGGGCCCCAAAGCAAACTTTTGGTTGGGGCCCCCTACTGCCCCCCCCCCCCCAACTCCTCGCTCACCACTCCATCATGTACCAGGAAGCTTTTAGTAAAAGATAGATAATACAAGGGCAAATAACTCACCCATAATCTCACCAATTATGGCTACCAAAAACAAATCACTATACCAAGGGACAACATACAATAAACTTACTACATATGGACTGATGTTACCGCCAGAACATGACCACAAAGTGACTGGATAATACCTACACCATTATGATCAGTAACAAAGACCAATAGTACCACATTATAGAGTACCCTATACGCTGGTATATACTAGTGAACAACAGGCTCTGTAGACTGATTACACAATACCAGTGACCATATAGTGGTTATAGATAGTGTACCAGGCTTACAGACTGTATAAAACCACCATACAGTGACCAACTATAGTGGTATATACTAGTGTACACGGTCTGCAGACTGTATATAACCACCATACAGTGACATATAGTGGTAGGTCAGTGTACAACAGGCCTGCAAACTGTATATAAACCACCATACAGTGACATAATAGTGGTAGACACAGTGTGGCACAGGCTATGTAGGACTGTATATTCTCCAATACAGTGACCATATTTGCGTAGGACAACAGTGTACACAGGCTCTGTAGATGAATATTACCTTCCAGTACAGTGACCATATAGTGGTAGACACCAGTGTACCCAGGCTATGCAGACTTATATTACCTCTTACAGTGCCATATAGTGGTAGACACTCAGTGTACACAGGCTCTGTAGACATATAACGTGTGCTCTACGTGAAGTTAACATTCTTGTCGTACTCTACAGGTGCACGTTTCTATGCGGACCAGTCAGTTGGACATTTAACTTTGTCTCTGACATCCGGTCAGACCGCATAATAATTCTCACGACACTGGTCCTGCGATTTAGACACAAAATTCTTAGAATCCTGACTTTCCAGCAACACCTGCCCCCTGTATATGGGGTCATTTAGGCAGGCCTGGTTTAGATCTGATATATGGGGCCAAATAGGCAAGGTTTAGGTAGCCAATAGAGTGCCATATAGGCAGGCAGGGTTTAGGTAGTATAGGGGCCATAAGGTAGACAGGGGTTAGGTGGGCTATAAGGTGCATATAGGTAGGCGTTTAGGTAGTAATGGGCCCCAATTAAGTAGCAGGCAGTACTTTGGGGGCTATATAGGTAGCATGCGTTAAGGGATACTATGCAGACAGGCTTCACAGTAGCTATAGGGCTATTCAGGCAGGCAGACTTAGAGCTATATAGACAGCCTTTAGGGGGCTATATAGGCAGGCTGGAGGGTATACAGGCAGGCTTATGGGAGTATACAGGCAGGCTAAGGATATATACAGGCAGGCAAAATAAGAAATAGTTTACTTACCTCGGTCCACGCACCCCCGTTGCGGCGAGCTGCAGCCTATTGCTCAGCGGGGACATCACCCGCCATCTGCACCAGTGATGACAGAGGGCCGGAGGGGAAGTAGCAGAGGGGATCGTCGCTCGGTTGCGATTCCCGCAGCGGCTCCTATGAACGCTAGGGAAGGGAACCTCTGCTCCGCGCCCGCAGCAGTGAAAGTACTAAGTTCACTGCCGGCGGGACCAAAGGGAGCGGCATTACAGGGGTAGAGCAGTCACGGTAGCAGCTGGCCCAGGGGCGCGGTCCCCCCTAAACGCACGGGCCCCGGTGAGAGAGACGATCATAGGCTACGTCTGATACCGGTAGGGGTTAGTTAAGCCCCTGGTTTGCAGGTTATGTTTGAGGCAAGTGAGAGGGGGGAGAGTATGAGAGTGTGAGGAAGTGAGTTACGAAATTTGTGGGTCATAGGGGGGGGGGCCATTTCTACAGAAATGGAGGTGCTGGACACATAGCAGACTGAATATCCCACTTAGGGTTTGTTCACACGGTGTTTCTTAGATGCGTGTTTGGTCCCATGTTTCACGAACCTAAACGGACAAAAATTATCTAACAATGTGCTCCGCTGTCGACCTCTTCCCACCAGCTCGCTTTCAATGTAAAACACACATCGGCTTCAGACAAGTTTTCTTGGTCTTTGTGCTGGCCTCTTTTAGATTGTTCAAAGCATGTATGTAAATTTTGATCCAAAGACGCAGCAGAGCCCTATTTATAATATAGGGGGCGATCCTGCTGCAGCCAAAAAACGCAGAACACGTGTGTATGTTGATAGAGTAGATTTTAAACAGAGCTTTTGAAATGTATTTTTCGGATCTAAAACACCGTGTGAACATACCCCTAGATTATATATATTTTATTTTTTTATCTGATAATTTTAAATTTTTTTTTCTGGTTTTAGGGGTTCACGTTTTGGGATTCGATTTTGGATCTGAAAAATCGCATCCCAAAACACTGCAGCGATCGGATCCCAACATTGGCTGCATGTTGGTACAGCAGGGGACGCACCCTTTAGTTTAAAATAGTGTTTTTGGTTCGTCTTTATACCAAACTTGACATGTCAAATCTTGGGAGTATTCTAAAGACGCAAATGAGTCGTCATACGGAGATCAATCGTGGAACGCGTGATGTTAGTCAAAGCAAAAGTAATGTAAGTCACATTGTTTATTTAGAGACGTGTTTGGGTCGTTTAGGGTCAGAGCCAAAGCGTCCGGATCCTACATTAACTCTATCTAAAAGCGTACGTCTACACGGACTCAACACGCCATGTGAACATACCCTTACAAGATAAATGAAAGTAATTGTTACAGAAAAGACATGAGCACCGAGGCAGGATTACAAAAACCAAACAGATTTGTAATAAATTCCATTCTTCTCTTAAATATTAATTACTTTTAGGCCATGTTCACACGGCTTAAAATGGGCCGTATTTCGGTCCGTAATTACGGTAATCCACAGTTTTCATAGAGAACTATGGATTACGTCTCCTCTCCCTGCTCGGCGAATACGTCGGGCAGGGAGATAATTGACATGTCATTTTCTAGCGGCGTATACGCGCCGCTAGCAATGATTGTCTATGGGCGGACGGAGGAGCCGGGAACACGCTCGCTCCCCGCTCTGCACCGGCAACACGAGGTAACTGCGGGGAGTAAATTTCGTCCGAAGTTAACCGTGTGAACATAGCCTTAAACAGAACATTTCTAAGGGCGGGTGGAGCAGGCAGCTGCTTTCCTCAGGCATGTCTCTAGCGACATGTTGTCAAGTTAGAGATGGCAACTCGCTCCTCCCACTTCGGCCATGTTCACACAGGTGAAATTGGGATGTATTGGAGGCCATGGCTTTCGTGCCTTACTTCGATATAACTAAGGGCGCGGATACATCCTGTCATTTTACGGTAATGCAATTTCTCATAAGAATATGGATTAGTTTTTCCGCTAGTAATATAACGCGGGGGGGAGATCAGTGCACAATGTAAATTACATAGCGGCGATTACGACCGCTAGTAATGAATGTCTATGGGTACGGCGTTACTGCCAGGCCCCCGGCAAGCGGGGAACTGTCAGAAAGCATTCCGAAACAGAAGGCCTAATTGGTGGGGGGTAATTACGCACTCGCTATTGATGCAAGTGTAGACACAATAACAATGAAAAGGGAACATGTACACGGCATAATATGGCACGCACAGGTACGCGCCGCAAAACGCATTAATTGCGCTGTTGAAATCTCTTGCTTGCAAGAGCGTAATTTCAAAGCGATTATGACACGCAATGGCCCAAGGCAGAAATCTACCTCCTATACTTTTCTATTTAAAGATGCGTTTAGGCCTGAAGAGAATGGACATGTCAATTTTATTCAGGCATGTGCAAAAATGCAATAGTAAAATACGCATTGCGTGATTAAAGACCCATATTTTGAGGGCACAACAAATTTATACTGTTCGGGTATGTTCACACGGCTTATTTTGGGGCGCATTTTGCGGCATATTGCGCTCAATACGAGTGAAATGATCACCAGCATTTAGGTAATCACGTTCTCATGAGTTCTAAGGTTTTCACCCTCCTCTCCCCGCGCGTACAATACAATCGTATTGTACGAGCGGGGAGATAAGTGACATGTCATTTATTCACAGCGCTTTCCTGCCGCGAGTAATGCATGTCTATGGGGCCGGCGGGCTGGCGCCACCCAGGTTGTGGGAGTAGGCTGATCTGCAAGAATGAACACACTGGCGTTATTGCAGGGCGTACAGTACGACCCGATTAAGCGTGTGAAAACATGCCCCTTATACATTGAACAATAGAAAGAGCAAGGGGCACTCCCCAAATTTCCGGTTTTCCCCAATACTTTTTTTTAAAAAATCACATTATTGCGGCATAGGAGGGCCCAAAACTGTGGTGAAGGGTTTGGTTTTTGCCCAGGGGAAGGCGGATCGCGCTAAAAAAATTGTTGGCGTTCTTCCCCCACACGTCGGGTCCGCCCTATCCGCAGTAGTTTTTTTGAAAAAAATTTTGGAAATCCAGAATTGGGAGTGCCGCTTGCTTTTTTCTATTTTCTTTGGACTTTGTTGCTTTCATATACGGCACCCCCAAAAGGATTTTGAAAAGGAGGCTTTTCTTGAAAGTGATATAGGGGAGTTGGGCTTGGGTTTTTGAAAGTGCATAAGAAGGAAGTTTTAACCCTTGGGCCCCGAACGGTTTTCTTTTTTGGAAGTTCCCCTTATACAAGCTGTAACAGACACTTTTCTTTGTATCAAATGGTCAACACAGTGTTTCCCGAAAAGATAAAATACAATATTACAGAAATGTGAGGGTGTTTTACATGTAGATAATGTATAAAAAAAAAAAAAAAAAAAAAAACACAGCTTTTCCCAAGGTCAACGTCTCATCAATTCCTGTGTACAGAATAATGTAGTATATTATGATATTCTAGGAGAAGGAGAATGTACTGATCCAGCATCCCAGTCCTTCTGAAATTTTTAATTCGCAACTGAAAAAACTGGGGACGGGAACAGACACGTTACACAAAATGAACAGGCAACGGCCTTGAAGAAGCGCGTCAGTGCGCAAAACGGTCGTTGCCTTATCGTTCTAAGTGAAGACGTGTCTGTTAAAGGGAAACCCTGCACAGTTTTCCCCCCCTTGCGAGGACACACAAGTTGCAGCCCCGTTTTTCCCCGTGCCCCCTTATTCTGAAGATCTGGAGTTTAGATTATTTCCCCCTCAAATCTTATTCATGATGGGTGTTAGCTCCGCCCACCAAAGATAACCCCGCCCACTGGCGTTTTTTCATTTTCTACCTATTCAAAGAAAAGGGTTTGTCGTCGAGGTGGCGGGGCTAGCCTCAGGTGGGGGGGGTTTTGAAAAAAAAAACTGACTCTTGAATGACTTTCGGGCTAAAATGCGTTTTGAGTACTAAATACTCGGAAACTACAGCACTTTACAGAATAAGGGGCACACGCTGGAAAAAAGCAGGTTGACACTAGCTTGTTTGCCCCCCCCAGGGGGCATAACCCATGGGACAGGTTTTCCTTTAACCCGCCCCGGGAACAAGTTACGAATTTTAAAAATTTGAGAAAAAGGATTGGGGAGTGCGTGGATCAACTTCTTTTTTGCTTATTAAAATACTGACTTTGGGTCATGAGCACCGCAAATCCATAGTTGAATTATTGTGTCAACACAGACCCGCATATGCTTTGAACGTGCCGGCAGCAGTGCCCAGGGTTATTTGTTTCCACTTTTTCCCATGTTATTAAAAGTATTCGATAAAGGGGAATCTCAAAAAAACCTCCAGCTTACTGTATACATGGGGGATTATGGGTATGCGGTTTAGTTTGTGTTCACATTGCATTTCTACTCAACACCTTTTTTTAACCTACACCTCTATACCCATCTACCACAGTGAGGAGCTCATAGTGGGAGAGGTTTGGTTCCATCTGTTGGATAAAAACTTGTATTGCAGCCTCACTTTCCTGAATTTCTGTCGTCCTCTCAATATCTTGGATTTACAAGGTTTCAACAAATGTTTTTACAGAAAACACAAATATAAGAACCCAACACTGTTCTCTGTGCTAGTCTATAGCAGGTGTGCCCAGCTGCACCCAATGACGGGTCAATTCCACATTTGGTAACAATTTCCTCAATTTGTCTCCCAACCATGTATGGAGCATATGTGCACACTCAGCAGTTCTACGGAAGAAACCCAATATTTCACAAAAAGGGGAAGAATTTGCATAATTCCTGGGAAACTGTGGGGTTTGGGAAAAGGTAAATTTATACACGTCGCAAAAAAACAAAATAAAACAAAAAAAAAAAAAAAACCACAACAACATAATGACATCAAAAGCCCAGATCAGTGGGGAAGTTATTAACTTATCTTAGGGAATGTTCACACGGTTAAAATGGGGGTATTTCGGCCCTAATTACGCGCCGTAGTGTGGAATTACGGGTGAATATCCAGGCTCGGCTGGGCCGCCGGGGGATCCCAAATACACCGGTTTAACATAGCCAAACTTCTACTTTCTTGCTGGGGGTTTATTTCAGAAAAGGTGGGAGGTGCATGCCAAGGGAAACGGGAGGGAGATTTTTATGTGGGGGGAGGATATTGTATGTGGGGGGGGAGGGGATATTGATGTAGGTGGTGGGGGATTTTGGGATGGAGCTATTTTAGCCCTGTGTCTACGATATGCTAGACAGAAAGATTTTGTGACTCTCTTGGTAGGGTTAACAACAATACAGTTCTGTTTTGCGCCACTATTATGGGGTTAAAATGGGCGCATTTATGTCCAGAGAGCCGGTAATTATTATCATTTTACAGTGGGTGGGCCGGTGCCCCCCCCCCCCCAAAAAAAAAATCCCCTGTGGGCCCCTACCCCCAGCCGACACTGAATCCGTCCAGTCATTACGGTAATCCACATTCTCATAGAGAACTAGGGATTACGTCTCCTCTCCCTGCTCGGCGAATCCGCCGCGGGGGGAGATAAGTGACATGTCATTTTCTAGCGGCATATTCGCGGCGCTCGTAATGATAGTCTTTGGGCCGGCGAGGTGTCGGCCCGCCGCTCCCACCCCGCCCCCGTCCACACGGCGTAATTGCGGGGCGTTATTACGCCCCACAAATAAGCCGTGTAAACCCAGCCTAAGGCTTTGTTCATACAGCTCTTTTATTGCACTGAAATAAGCGCTTCTTTCACAGGAAAAACACATTTGTGAAAATGTTTTTTTTCCCATTGGAAATTTTTTTTGCCGTTTATTCTCGAGCATATTTTTTTTCCAGTTCAAATAACTTCATTGTACTGGATGTGAATTTTGGCACGTTTACATTCAGGTGACGGTCCTGCATTTTTGTGCAGCGTATCATGCAGCTATGTACCTGATACACGCCCGTTCCCTTTTAAGTCAATGGGATGTGAGTGTCACTTTATTGCTTGTATTTTAATATGGAATTGTGAAAAAACATCAATTTAGTGCATTTAAAAAAAAAACAAAAAAAAAAAAAAAAAATCAGCGTGTGAACCCGGCCTATGAGCATGGTGGATTTGGATTCTGACTCCAATTCAACATTGAGTTTGTATCAGACTCAAAATCTGTTCTCCGCCTCACATTGTTTTCAATGGAAAAATTAACGTCTCTGTGCGCACTATGCTCATTTTTCAAGACTTAAAAAAAAACACAAGAAACCCACAAAATTTCTTGAGGCAGATTCAGTGCTGAATCTTTACATTCTATATGGAGACAGAAGTTACACATCAAATCCATATTGATTTTACATGTGGAGGACAGGGTAACTGGTTTTATTTATGCACGCATGGGGTTTTTTGCCCAGTACACAGAAAAAAAATATATAAAAAAAATTACATGCAACATGGGTATGTTCACACGATGTACTGCGGTGTGTATAGTACACGCTGCAATACATCGTGTCTTTTGGGAGCTTGCGCGATCACACGTGCTCCCACAGAGCGGGGGGCCGGCAGCCCACCGGCTCCATTGACATTCATTACTTGCGGCGCGTATACGCCGTGAATAATTGACATCACTTACCTGCCCGCACGTACAATACATGCAAGGGAACGAAGCATCATCCATAGGTCTCTGTGAGAACTATGGATTACCGTAATTTCGTGCGCATCTCGCCCGTATTATAGCGCAAATATGATGCGAAATGCGCGCCAAAATTACGCCGTGTGAACATACCCTAAGGTTCCATTGACTATAATGGGAGCAGGCACACAGCTGTGCTTTGTTTGCACACCAATTGCTGAGTTACACGCTGCACAAAACAAAAGAGTGTGCAGGACCATTTCCAGTGTGCAAACCAAAAGGCGCATTGATGACAATGACGTCTCCCATTTTGTAAAAACACATGAAAATAAGCAGCAGAAGACGCATCAAATGGGGAAAAAAGCAAACAAAAAAATGCTTTTGAAACACGCAGCGGCGATCTCTCATGTGAACGCCGCTGCGTGTTCGTCTAGACACGTGATAAGCATTGCTAATTTTTAAATCCGTTTTGGGGGTCCCTCAACGGTCCCCAAGACGATTAAAAAACCTTGTAGCACAAGGAAATCCGTGTGAAAACCCTTAACCTGCGAAAAAAATAAGTTGTGTTAACAGACCCTCAGTAGGTTATGGGTTTTGATTTGACGCGGATTCAATGCAGAATTAAAAGGCGGGGTCGGCGCGGGGCGCACCCGGAAGGGGGGCCCCCAGGGGACCGGGGCCCCCACTCCGGGGGCAATTTTCTGGGGGAATTTCGCTTTGCGGGACGTTGGCCACAGCGCTTTTGTTTGGCGGCTCTGCGCCGTGTGACTGCAGGGGATGAACGCGCGGAAGGGAGGGGGGGGGCATATATAACCGCCCCCCCCCCCGCGGGGAGCATTCGGCACAGAGAAAAATCATAGTATCTCTGTGCTGTGGGGCGTTAGTATTAGGAAAATGGAGTCGTCGATGGGTTTTTGGAGCACTGAGGAGAGCTGCGGAGACGGGGGACTTTTTGGGGTTGCAGCAGCAGGTAGCTTTGGGGGGGATGGGGAGGGGCCTTACCTCCTGCCCACCGGTGGTTTTGCGGGGGCCTCCGGCCCTCCAAGACGCCGCGCTAGACCCCCAAATGCGACCCCGGACGTTACCCCAGGCCCGCGGCGGTAACCCCTCAGGGAACCCTTCGGGCCGAGAGGGGCGGGCGCTGGCTCGGGCACCCCCCGCTTTTTTTTGGGGAGGAATCAAAAGGCGAGGGGGGTTCCAGGGGAAACAAAGGAGGGGCTGTCACGGTACTGTGGGGGGGGGTTCCCGGGGGCTCCTGTCGCGGGGAGTCGGTGGGTGGGGCGAGCGGTTCTGGCGAATTCCGGTGGGCCCCGTCGCCAACTCGCAGTTGGAGTGGCGTCGGGGCTTCGGGGGGAGGGTCGTTATGGTTGCGGCGGGATGTGGGTCCGGCGCCGGGATCGCGGAGTGGATGGACAGCCCCGATGGCTTGGGGGATAAAGAGAGCCTCGGGGTCACGTCGTCGAAATGGGTCCCCCGGGTCCGATTGGTGCGGGCCAGGCGCAAGTGGGAACAGCGGAGCGAGGGGGGGCAGCGGGGATCGGAGGACGATGGAGGGGGTCGCTTCAGGGATCGGTTGGGACGGCGGGCGGGTCCATCCGTGCAGCCTGGTATAGTTCTGTGTCGTTTTTGTATCCCCCGGGGGGGATTTGGGGGCAAGGGTTGGGGGCTAGACCGGGCCCATTTCTTTGTCCCCCCGGAATGGAAAGATTTGGGGGGGAGTAAGGGTTTTTAAATGTCGGGGTTTCCGGGCCTGGGGGCAGGGGGACGGGGTACGCCAGTGTGGGCCCGGGGGTGCTGTGATGTGGGGTTGGGGGAAATTTCCCCCCCCCGTTATGGAAAGGGGGGCGCATCTTTTGGGGGCAGATGGGTAGCGGTGCGATTCAGACGGATTTGGAAAAGGTGGATATGTCGACGGATGAAGGGCAGGGGTGGGGTTTATGTTTGTTTTGAGGCCCTTTGGGGAGCACATTTAAAAGAAAGAGGGAAAAAGATAGGGGCGGATGAGTATGTCGAGTTTTTTTCTCCCTCCTCTGGAAAAATTTAACCTGGAAAAAGGGAAAAGGGTGTTGGGAAAGGGAAGGAAGAGGGAAAAAAGGGGTGGCGGCTCATCCCCAAACTTTCAGAATTGGTTGCAGGCTTTTGCGATTTTGGCCAGTGTGTTTTGGGGAAAAAGCTCCTCAAATTTGTTCCGGTTTTGTTCTGTTACATGACGCTTTGGGAAAACTTTAGGGTGTAGGGGGGCCAGGTTTGGCTTCGATACGAGAGCAGTTCGGAAAACGAAAGGCGGTTCGTCCTTCCATAAAGGGACATAAAAATGGGGATTTTGGGCTAAGGGTTAGGGCCCGGGCGAGGTAGGGGGCTTCCTTTTCAGGGAGGGCCGGAGGTTCCGGGCTTTTTGGGGGACCCGGTTCCGGCGTTGGCTGACCAACAGGGGAGTAAAAAAGGGTTTTCTGCTGGCAATTCATACAGCCAGTGTAGACGGGGCAGTGTCGCTTTAAGCACTTGTTGGGCCTCTTGCGACCTCGCAGGGGAGATAAAGTGCTTTCCGGCGAGGAAAAGGGAAAGGTTCAGGCGCTGCGGGGGGGGCCCCCGGTGAGGGGGGCCCCGCGATGGTCCTTTTTAAATCAAAAAGGGTTGGATCGCGGGCGGCGTTGTTGCTGGGGGGAATTTTTCACGTTTGGTTTTTAAGATTCCCGCCCCGGCACATAAAAGTCCGTTCGTTTTGAAGAACTTAAAAAATCTGCGAGCTTCAACCGAATGGTTTCGGAAAGGGCAAATTTTCCCTTGGGCAGATGGCTGGTCCTTTTGCGGAAGTCCCTTGTTCGGGGGTTTTGTGGTTCCCCCCCTTGGGGAGTGGTTCCCAAGAAGGAACCAAAAAATTTTTCGTTTGGAATTCACCACTTACCTTCCCAAAAAAGGTTTTTCTAAAAAATATAGGTTTCCCCCTTGGCTGGGTCGAATACCCGTCTTTTCGATGCGGGGGTTCGCTGGGTTTGGCGGTTTAGGGGGGCCCTGATGGAAAAGACAAAATTGATTCGGCTTTCGGTTGTTGCCGGTTTCATGCGGATAGTGTAGGTTTCGGGGTTCATTGGGAGGGAAATTTTTTTGCGGATAGGTGTCGCCTGGGAGCGCCCTCTTGTTCTTTTTTTTGAGACGTTTAGCTCCTTTTTGGAGTGGGTGGTGAGGGACGTGTCTGGGGTTTCATCCATCATCCTTATCTGGTGATTTTTTCTGGTTTTGGCCCCTGGACCTGGGGTTTTTGGGGGCCCCTGCAGGCTAACATGCAATGGGGGGTGGGGCAGTTTTTGGGTCCCTTTTTTCCCAATAAAACGGAGGGCCCTTTCTACCACGCTAATTTTTGGGGATCCGATGCTCGGAGGCAATGGAGTCAGGTTTTGGGAGGAGAATTGGGGTCGTTGAAAGGGGGGGTTATAAGGGGTTTGACATTTAAGAAGATCAAGTTGAGGGGGGTTCAATCATTGTTAGGAAAAGAATTTCGCCTGTGCATTTTTCCCGATGGGGGAGGGTTTTTTTGCGCAGGTTTGGGGGGGGGACTTCCGGGTGGGGGGGCCGCATCATTTATCAGGTTAAAGTTGGTTTTAAGGAAAAACCTTAGAGTATGGCATCCTTTTTGAGCGCTACTGGTCGGTCCAGTTTGGGGAGGAATGGTAACCGGACATTGAGGTGTTTACGGATGCGCAGGTGGGGTAGGGTATGGGATTTTGGGCCCAAGGGAAATGGGGTCCGGGGTTTGGCCAGCCAGCTGGGGAGAGTCGGGTTTGGGGAGGAAAACTGGCGGCTGGAGCTCTTCCCGATTGTACTTGAGGTGGAGATTTGGGGGGGGAAAAAAAAGCGGAATAAAAAAGTCAGGTTCCATTGCGATAATTTGGGGTGGGCAAAACCCTTAACACGCTGCGGCTTCCCTTTTTCCCCTGTTTGGGTTTTGCTTCGGGGCTAGTTTCTTCCCCGGGGTGGGAAATTGTGGGTTTTGGCGGGTTTCCACGTGGCCGGGGGGGTTTGGTGAAACGACTTGGCGACCTCTATCCGTTCACAAATGGCAGCGGTTTCCCCGGCCCCCCGGGTCCAGTGGGAGCCCTTCGGTGTGGAGTCCCCCAAGGAACGTGGGAAAAATGGGTTTGGTACCGCGGAGCAATTATTTAGGGCGTCCGTAGTAGGGGGGGTGGGGTTCGTATTCGGGCCCCGTGGGTTTTGTGGACGTTTTGGGGGGAGGCCTCGGGCCCAAATTTGGGGCGGAGGGGAAGGGCATTGGCCCTCTTTGCTTTTTTGGGCCCTACAGTTAACAGGGGGGGGTCGGGCAAAAATTTTCTCGTTGGGCCCGGGACTTGCCCTTTTTTTTTAAAAGGGACGGGGGTTGGGGGATGTGACGAAGTCTTTTTGGTCACGCAGGGACTAAAGGGGTTAAGGGGGGGGGCAGTCTCAGCGGAGGGGGGGCCCCGGGGGTGTTCCGGTTTCTGGAAAGGTTTTTCTCGGTACGGGGGGCGTGTGTTCTGGTTTTTTGGGGGTAGAGCTGTTTCGGGCTAGCTTCCATTGGGTTCTTTTGGGGCATTGCGTATTGGGGAAATTTGTTTCTCCTATAAACGGGGGCTGGGGGGGTTTGGGAATGAAGTGTCGCTTCAGGAAGACGGTGTGGGAAAGTGGATTAAAAAAACTAAAACGGACCAAAGGGGCAGGGGAGAAGGGTCGATTTGGGTGCTGTCCAAGGGGGAAGGATTGCCCAGTGCAGTGTTTGGGTTTAATACCGGGGCGGGGGGTGCTGGACGCCCGGCCCATTATTGGTACTGAACGGGCGTTTCTGTCTCGGTTTCCAAATTTCCGTCGGGTTTTCCGGGGTGCCCGTCGGGGTTGGGGTTTTGGGCCCGTCCCCGTTCGCCTCCCCTCTTTTCGATTGGGGCGGCCACGGAGGGGGCTGGCTTGGGCTGGGTTTTTCGACCGTAAATATAGGCAGGTGGGAGTCGGATCGTTTTCCCTTTTACATTTGGCCCCACTTTGCTCAAGGCCCTTTTTTAAAAGGGGGGGAAGGGGGGAGGTTCAGGCACTACATTTTTGGGTGGCGGTGGTCCAATTGGGGGGGGTTTGGGGTTTGTATTCTTTTGACTTCTGTTTTTGTTGCAGGGGGTTCCATCGGTTTGGTTTGGATCTTTTGGGCACTCGTTTTTGGGATGGGGGGCCAGCGAGCTGCGCTGAGAGCAAGCGGTCTCCAGTTGGGCATCCCCAGGAAACGGGACAGTCGGGGGGATCGGCAGGGGTGGTATGGTTTTTAACCAGGTTTTTCCGGCGTTCCGAGTATGCCCCGGGGGGACCGACCTCCGGGGTCGTGGTATTTTTTGTTGGGGGGGAAAGATTTGGGGACCCCCGATCGAGAGTTGATTTGAGAATTAAGTACGATTTTTTGCGGTTATGGGGCAGTACCCGGTTTTATAAAGGCGGTCGGACATGGTTTGGCGGTGGCGTGGCGTCCCCGCGGGGTTCGGTCATGGGGCTTTTACGAGCGCGGTTAAAAGTGAACGTACGTCGCGGCTTTTTTTTACACGCAACGGGGGGTTTGTGGTCGGCACGGGGAAATGGAGACCGGGAACGGTTGATTTTTGGAGGGACGATGGGGCCACCGAATGAGAGGGGTTGGGTTTTTTGGTTTTAAGTGTCGGAGAAGGTGTAAGAGAGCGTTTGGGGGTGGTGGGGGCGGCGCGTTCTAAGGGCATGGGCGCTTTCTTGGGGGGGGTTTGGGGTCCCTTGGATCAGTGAATATTGGTGGGGGAGGCAGGTTTCGGCTTGTCTCCTAATTGGAATTGACCGTCTTGGCGAAGGTTTGGGGCTCCGCAGGGCATTGGTCCTTGGGAGCAGGGGAACAGTGGTAACCACCTGAGGTGGTGGGGTGCCCTTGGCTTGGTGTGATGGCTGAGGGTAAGCTAACTGTTTGTTGGAGTATGGCGCCAGGTTTGGTCGGGGTTATGTAACTCCAAGGACCTCAGCCCCAAGTGTTAACCGGTTCGAATGGGTATAGGGGGGCTATACTCATTCGTGTTATGTTTGTTTATGGAAATTGTTATGTTAATAAAATGGCTGCTGTGGCCAATACATCCAAGCTATGTCTCAGAGTCATTATTGGGGAGACATGGTGGGTGAGATGGTCCGGCAGGGATAGGTGCTGCACAGGGTCATGTCAGAATCAGTGTCCATATCTGACTGCACTCCGCCTTACATAGTTTCCAATGGGAGGAAAAAAAATAAACTCCAATTTTCTCCATGCTCAAAGTAAAACATTTACATAATTCTTTTGGCATATTCAGTGCTGAATCCTCCTAGAATATGGAGGCCGAAATCTGTGTCTACAGTCAGCTATGCCCCTGTCAAACTAGGTGCAGGTGTTTAAAAACAGTCTAAAACACATGGTCTGAGGCTTGTACACCAGTACAGTGATGCAAACTGCACCAGGATTCTGATGCAGACCCCAAAATAAATGTGCCCTGTTTATCCCATATTCTCAATGGAGAGCACTGAAGAGAAGAAAACACACAGTTTCTCTAGATAAAAATATTCTACCGTTTGATGTATGCAGCGCCAGTGCTATTTACCCTCCAACATGGACGTAGCTCTAGGGGGTGCAGAGGTAGCAGTCGCTACCGGGCCCTGAAGCTTGAGCGGGCCCAAAATCCCTCCTGCCACATAGGAAGACATCAGTATTATAATTAACACATAGTAGCTAGGGACCCAATTTCACTTTTTGCATTGGGGCCCAGGAGCTCCAAGTTACGCCTCTGCCCTCCAACATTATAAAATCCACCGCCCTGCATGCATAATATACACAGCTCTGGTCAGGGTGCCAATATACAAAAGCGACAGCCACAAGACTCCCATCAAACAAATCCAAGAGACGCATAACAGAAATCTAGGTGATGCCCCAGGATGTCTGCTGTGGATTTTCACTTTGTATGCCGTGGTTTGGGATGTAGCTAATCCTCATTCAATATGGCCAAGCCACATCCAGTCTGCCAGAGAAACTGCATGTGGCCGACACTGCCAGCGATTTGTGGCATTAATTTGTAAGCTATGTCTACACAGCATATGTTAAAATGCCGTATAAACCACGGTTGGTTTTTGGATTTGTCGTCAACCCCATACATTGAATGTATGGGAATCCAACGGCAATCCAGGCAGAAGATCTGACATGCTTTAAAATCCACCAGCATCCAGCAGATTTCAAAACCAATTGGCATAAAATCCGTGCTGTGTAGACTGCAGCATGGATTTTCTATTGCGGTCTATGGGGCACAGTCGGATTATCGGCTGATTCTAAATACTGAATCCACCAAAAACCAGCGCTGTGTAGACAAAACTGCATGTTGCCGATACATTGAAAATTTTTCATATTCATTTTAAGGTGAAAATTAACTGCTTGTGGAACCGCCTGCAAGGGGATGGTCATGCGGCGTTTTGAATACGTTTTTTCAGATCTGAAAGACCTATTTAAAAGTGCTGCATAAAACGCATCTAACATGTTTGGCTGCGTTTTCTGTGCAGCAGGAACAAAGGCTATAGTTTTAAATAGGGCGCCTGCGGTGTCAAACGGATCAAGAATCGACATTTTTGAACGGATCCGAAAGACGCATGTAAAGCATTTGTCTGAACGCCGCTGCGCGTTTTACATTGAAAGCAATGCATTGCTAGATACATGTTTGGTTATGTTCATACGGCGTATTGTGGTGGGTACCATACGCGCCGCAATATGCTGGGTGTTATAGAAGTACGTGCTGTCCAGTGCATACTTCAAAGGGGAAAGAACGGGGGGCAGCTCCACAAAGTATGACAGTCACTTAAATAGCGCTATTGTACCCCGGGGCAGACGGACAAATTTAATTTCTTTTGGAAGCTATAAATTCCCATAAGGGGGGGCAATTTCGGCCTATTGAAGTGGCAATATTCCGAAAGGGCCCCCCCGCATTTACCCCGGTAAACTACCTTAGGTCTGAAGCATGGATCCAAACACGCATCTAAAACGCCGTGTGAACATCCCCTAAATGTCCAGGCGGTGCTTTATATCTCTGCACGGACATTCTGGAATTAGTTGTACAGCTGCGTGGGAAAACAGCCGGCTGTCAGCGATGGCTGCCTATTCACTGGCTTATTAGGGTATAATCACACAGTGGACTTTTGCACGCCATTTTTTTGAAAGTAAAAACCCTGAATCTCAAAGTGAAAAACGCTGCGCAATTTTTGCATAACCTGAAAAAACGACAGTCCTTCTTTTAGGCTACATTACTTTTGCAAAAGAAGATGATAAAATTACCGCTGTCTCAACGACGACGTTGATTTTACTTGTACATTCTTTTTACCACATTTGCGGGGTTTATTTCGAAGCAATTACGCACCAAAAAAAAAAAACACCAACAGCCCGGTTTTTCCTTCGCTGATCACAGACACGGAAACTTTCCCAGAACTCCGCGTTACAGATAAACCCTTTTGGGTCTTCAAGGTGCAACAATTATATTAATTGCTGTGCCTCCCGCACAAAAAAAAAAGCACCAAAAAAAGCACCATGTGGGAAACCCTAACAGACCCAAACAGCTCTGGTCAGCAACGGGGGGGGTTGTTCCCCCTGTAAGGGGGGGGAACAACCGGGAAAATCAAAAAAAAAAAAGTATGAAAATGCCCTCGGGCTCCCCTTCCCCATGGGGGGTAAGCTTGGAAAATTAAAGCACAAATAAAAAACAAAGAAAAAAAAAATCCCCCTTTTTTTAGCCCCCCAAAAACCCAAGGGGGTTTTTTTTCCCCAAACCGATTTTGATCCTTTTTTGGATCCCTTTTATTGATAGTTAAAAACGCTCCGGAAAGTGGATCTGAAAAAAACGCAACATGATACTTTTTTTGGGATCTCTCCTTCCCCACCCCCCCCCCACCTACCTGCAGCATTTCCCCCAGCAGGACCCCGCCGCTCACCATCCCTGCGACCCCCGGGCCCAGCGGGACCCCGGGCCGCCCCCCCTTGCCCGATCCCCATGCCCCACAGGACGCCCCCGCCACCATCCTCGATCCCCCGGGCACCCAGCAGGACGCCCCCCGCCACCAGCCCGCCCCCCCGGCACCCAGCAGGACGCCGCCGCTCACCATGCCTGCGATCCCCCGGCACCCAGCAGGACGCCGCCGCTCACCATGCCTGCAATCCCCCGGCACCCAGCAGGACGCCGCCGCTCACCATGCCTGCGATCCCCCGGCACCCAGCAGGACGCCGCCGCTCACCATGCCTGCGATCCCCCTGCACCCACCAGGACGCCGCCCTCACCATCCCCTGCGACCCCCCGGGCACCCCACGGACGCCGCCGCTCACATCCTGCGACCCCCCGGCACCCAGCAGGACGCCCCCCACCAGCCGCGATCCCCCCCCCCACAGGACGCCGCCGCTCACCATGCCTGCGATCCCCCGGCACCCGCAGGACCCCCCCGCCACCATGCCGCGCCCCCCCGGCCCCCAGCAGGACGCCGCCGCTACCATCCTGCGATCCCCCGGACCCAGCGGGGGCGCCGCCCGCCACCACCCCTGCGATCCCCTTCCCACCCGCCACTGCTTTTTGCACCGCTTTCAAGCAAAGCCCCGGCAATGGGCCGGGAGTGTGGAGCGTTTTTGGACAGTGCCAAAAGCGGACTCCTTTCCCCATGGGCTTTCCTTGCGAGAAGCAAGAAAATTTAATGTCAATTCTTAAGCGGATGCAAAAACGCAGCGCAGGAGAGCTGCACAGCGATCTCCCGTGGGAACGCATCGCTTTTTGCCATTAAACCAATTTTTAATCCACTGAATTTGTTAGATCCATTTTGAGATCCGTAAAAAAGGGACAAAAAAACGCGGTTTGAAAACCCCAAAAGAAACCTTTTAAAAAACCTAGTAAAAATTCGAACGAAAAAGGGACACAATAAAAAAAACTTATTTTTGCCCCACCTTTGCTGAAAAAATTAAAAAAAAAAAAAAAAAAGTCGAAAAGGGGGTTTTTCCCCTACGGTTGCTGCAAATTTAAAACTTAAAAAAAACAATCCCTTGAAATTTTTAACCTTCCCCGTGTCCAATTCCTAGTTTCTCCTCTTGTATGGGCTGCACAGCCCTCAGGGCATAGCTACAGCCTTTTTGCTCCCCTGATGGCTGCCGCCTGGTTGCTTAGCACAGACCTGGTTTCCCCACACCCCACTGCAGGCCAGGAGATCAGAAAAAACATCCCTGAATTCAAAATGAAACTGAAAAACGGGCTGGGGGAAAAAACATGCGAGGGGGACAACCCCTTTAAATTTTTTTTTTTTTTTACTATTTTCCCCTTTATAAATTAAAAAAAATATAAAATTTTAAAAACAAAAAAAAAAAAAAAAAAACCCAAACAGATACAAAAAAGAGAATAACAGTTTCCCAGAAAAGGGAAAATGGCGTCCAAAGCCGACAGTATTTTAAAATCCCCTGGCCCACACCGCCGATTTTTTTTACGGGTTTTTGGCCCCAAAAAGGGATTTTTAAAATCCCAGTGCACGGAAGCCACTTGGTCCGGAGGAACACCTACATGTTCATAGCCGCCAAGGGTTTTCAGTTTAGGGAACCCCCAAATTAAAAAAAAAAAAATAAATAATAGCGGTGAACTCAGCGGGGATTTTCTATTGGGGGCTACACAGTGCGGGTACAGCCCTTTTTTGGTAGATTCAAAAACTAAAACCCGGAAAAGCTGACTGGAAACCATCTCACAGACATCCCTCCCAAAACAAAAAAAAAAAAAAAAAAAAAAAAAAAAAAAAACACAGACCATTAAAACTCAAAAACTTAAAAGAAAAAAAAAAAATTTTGTCCGGTCAAAAAAGGGGGTAAAAAAAGGGGGCCGGGCC
The DNA here is from genome assembly GCA_025379985.1 of Phyllomedusa bahiana. NCBI lineage: Eukaryota > Metazoa > Chordata > Amphibia > Anura > Hylidae > Phyllomedusa > Phyllomedusa bahiana. The sequence continues at coordinate 1,999 of JAODAL010041361.1, read as the reverse complement.
CGGAACTGGTTAAAAAAAAAATCCACAGTAAAAAGGGAACAAAAATAAATAAATACAATAAACAAAAAAATTATAAAATATATATATTATTGGAGGCTATGGAAAAGATTCCAAAAAGGCATAAAAATTTTCTATTTCCCCAAAAAAAAAAAAGGGGGCCTCCAAAAAAGTGTCTTTCTCCCCCCTTTTTCCTGTTCCCACCCTACCCGCACGCGGTTCCCATCAACAGAGCCAGGACATGTTTTTAAAAATTAAAACATCCATTAAAAAAATAAAAAAAAACACCATCATCCAAATATTCCTGGAACCGGGTCCAACCGGGGGTGGGGAGGGGCGCAATTTTAAAAAACCGAACCAAAACAAACCCGGGGACCCGGAAGGAACCGAGAAGTGATTAGTTCTCCTGCAGCGCCACATCAGGAGAAAATGAAGTATTACACCATGACCAATGAAATCAACGGGCCATAGGGTTAGGGAGTTCACAGGAAGGTTTTCATCGGGGTGTAACTAAAACTAGGGCCCCTACAAATGAATGGGGCCCACCAGCAATTCATAAAAAAAAACAGTAGCAAAGGAAGAATAAAAAGGTATAAATAAAAACCGCCATATACAAAACCCAGATATAGGGGGGGGCAGAAAAACCACCAAATATTGTTCCCTACAAAAGGAAAAAAGTTTTTTGTACCTGAGGGGAGCCCCCAAACCCTGGGCCCCAACAGTCGCTATGGCTATAGTTATGCCCGGGGGTTTGCATACTTTATTGGCGTCCCAGATAGGTTCCACCCTAACAGCTCTTTAGAAATTAATCTTTATCTCCTTTCTCCCTAAAAAGCGCCCCAGGCCACAACCGGGGGCCCAATGCCCAGGGACCCAGCAGGGTTTTCCCTCCGCTCCCCTTGACCAATCAGAGGGGGAAAGTTGGTAATTAAACAGGGCCCCAAAAAGGCCCACTCGATTATTCTATTTGCCAATTTTTTGAAAATGAAAAAGCAGGAATTTTAGGGGGCGGCACGCCCATCTTGAGGTTGCCCCCCCCTTTTCAAAAAGCCACACCCCCACCCCACCAAACGAAAAAAAGGGCTTTGGAAGAAAGCCAGTAACCCCTTATAGCCGGGGTAGTAATCCCCCATAAGCAAGTGTCTTACAGGCGTAGATGCCCCCTTGTAGAAAAGAAATGCCCCTCTGTAGCCAGGTAGGTGCCCCCCTTTTTTAGCCAGGTAGGTGCCCCCCCCTTTTTTTGCCAGGTAGTGCCCCCATTGTTTGCCCGGGGAGTCCCCCTTGTTTTCCAGGTGGGGCCCCCAAGTTCCCGGTAATGTCCCCTCTGTTGCCGGTAAAATGTCCCCTCTTGCCAGGGAGTGCCCCCATTTTCCGGCAGAGCCCCCCCATATGCTAATAAAAAAAAAATAATAAAATCCACACTCACCCGGCTCCGCAGCACGGCCGCTCCCGGACGATCTCCTCAGCGGCGCAGGGGAAGCAGAGCAGCCCCGTCATTTCCCCGCCGCTGACCGGCGCCGGGCATACAGGGAGAGGGGGGGGGGGAGCGATCCCTCCTCCTCCCCACCTGCAAGCGGACTCCGGGCGGGTGATGCGGGCCAGCGGGCCCCTTCACCCCCCTTTTGGGGCGGCCCGGGGGCGCAAGAGTACGACTAAACGCACTCCGCCGCGGCCATTTAAAGAACCCCCCCCCCGCCTCGGGGGCCGGGGGGAATGCCAATCCCCCGGGAGGGGGGGAGGGGACCCCAAATGGGACCCCCCCCCGCCCAAAAACGGGGGATTGGCGTTGCACTAAGGGATCCCAAACACGAGAAACTTTTGAACTTTGGGAAAAAGGGGAAAATTTTTTAAATTTTAAAACTTTTCGACTGGCAAGTTTATGGGGGCAAAATTATGGCAGGGTGGGGGAAGTTATGGGCACTAGTTATGGCAGGGCTGGCACAGTTTATGGGGCACTAGTTATGGCAGGGCTGGCACAGTTTATGGGTGCATTTGTTATGGC
>JAODAL010041360.1:0-32500 GCA_025379985.1 Phyllomedusa bahiana | reverse complement strand
CTAATCCGATAATGGGGGATCACAACCTGGGGAAAGTGTATTTACCCCAGAGGGGTGGGTGCGGTGATTGTAAAAAATGTTTTACCTCAGAGGGGTGGTGAGCGGGTTATAGTAAAAGGTATTTACTCAGTGGGGGTGGTGGTGCAGTGATATAGTAACAGTGTATTTACCTCAGGGGGTGGTGGTGCGGGGATATGTAACAGTGTATTTCCTCAGAGGTGGTGGTGGTGGTGATATAGTAAAAGGTATTTACCTCAGAGGTGGTGGGGTGCGGTGATTAGTACAGTGGATTTACCTCAGGGGGGGTTTGGGTGATTAGTACCATGTGAATTTACCTCAGAGGGGGGTGGTCGGTATTAGTACAGTGGATTTCCCTCAGAGTGGTGGTGTGGTGTATTAGTACCAGTGGATTTACCTCCGGGGTGGTGGGGGTGCGGTGATATAGCCCAAGTGGATTTACCTCAGAGGTGGGTGGTCGGGATATAGTACCAGTGGATTTCCCTCAGAGGTGGTGGTGCGGGTGATTAGTACATGTTTTTAAACCTCAGAGGTGGTGGGGGTGCGGGATTAGTACCATGGATTTAACCTAGAGATGGTGGTGGGCGGTGTTTCTAGTACAGTGGATTTACCTCAGAGGGGGTTGGTGGTGGGTGATTATTTACCAGTGGATTTACCTCAGAGGTGGTGGTGGTGCGGTGATCTAGTAGCAGTGGATTTACCTCAGAGGTGGTGGTGGTGCGGTGATCTAGTACCAGTGGATTTACCTCAGAGGTGGTGGTGGTGCGGTGATATAGTACCAGTGGATTCCCTCGGGAGTGGTGGTGGTGGGTGATTAGTCCGTGGATTTACTCAGAGTTGGTGGTGAGTGATATAGTCCAGGGGATTTACCTCAGAGATGGGGGTGATGTAGTACAAGTGTATTAACCTCAGATGTGTGGTGTGCGGTGATTAGTACAGTGTATTTACTCAGTGGTGGTGGTGGTGCGGTGATATAGTACCAGTGGATTTACCTCAGAGTGGTGGTGGTGTGTGATCTAGTACAGTGATTTACCTCAGAGGTGGTGGTGGTGCGGTGATATAGTACAGTGTGATTTACCTCAGAGGGGTGGTGTGGTGATATAGTACCAGTGGATTTACCTCAGAGATGGTGGTGGTGCGGTGATATAGTACCAGTGGATTTACCTCAGAGGTGGTGGTGGTGCGGTGATATAGTACCAGTGGATTTACCTCAGAGGTGGTGGTGGTGCGGTGATCTAGTACCAGTGGATTTACCTCAGAGGTGGTGGTGGTGCGGTGATATAGTACCAGTGGATTTACCTCAGAGATGGGGGTGATGTAGTACCAGTGTATTTACCTCAGAGATGGTGGTGGTGCGGTGATCTAGTACCAGTGGATTTACCTCAGAGATGGTGGTGGTGCGGTGATCTAGTATCAGTGTATTTACCTCAGAGGTGGTGGTGGTGCGGTGATATAGTACCAGTGGATTTACCTCAGAGGTGGTGGTGGTACGGTGATCTAGTACCAGTGGATTTACCTCAGAGATGGTGGTGCGGTGATCTAGTACCAGTGGATTTACCTCAGAGGTGGTGGTGATGCGGTGATATAGTGACATTATATTTACCTCAGAGGTGGTGGTGGTGCGGTGATATAGTACCAGTGGATTTACCTCAGAGGTGGTGGTGGTGCGGTGATATAGTACCAGTGGATTTACCTCAGAGATGGTGGTGGTGCGGTGATATAGTAACTGTGTATTTACCTCAGAGATGGTGGTGGTGCGGTGATATAGTAACTGTGTATTTACCTCAGAGGTGGTGGTGGTGCGGTGATATAGTACCAGTGGATTTACCTCAGAGGTGGTGGTGGTGCGGTGATCTAGTACCAGTGGATTTACCTCAGAGATGGTGGTGGTGCGGTGATATAGTACCAGTGGATTTACCTCAGAGGTGGTGGTGGTGCGGTGATATAGTAACTGTGTATTTACCTCAGAGATGGTGGTGGTGCGGTGATATAGTAACTGTGTATTTACCTCAGAGATGGTGGTGGTGCGGTGATATAGTACCAGTGGATTTACCTCAGAGGTGGTGGTGGTGCGGTGATTTGTAACAGTGATTTACTCAGAGGTGGTGGTGGTGCGGTGATCTAGTACCAGTGGATTTACCTCAGAGGTGGTGGTGGTGCGGTGATATAGTACCAGTGGATTTACCTCAGAGGTGGTGGTGGTGCGGTGATATAGTACCAGTGGATTTACCTCAGAGGTGGTGGTGGTGCGGTGATCTAGTACCAGTGGATTTACCTCAGAGGTGGTGGTGGTGCGGTGATATAGTACCAGTGGATTTACCTCAGAGGTGGTGGTGATGCGGTGATATAGTGACATTATATTTACCTCAGAGGTGGTGGTAGTGCAGTGATCTAGTACCAGTGGATTTACCTCAGAGGTGGTGGTGATATAGTACCAGTGGATTTACCTCAGAGATGGTGGTGGTGCGGTGATCTAGTACCAGTGGATTTACCTCAGAGGTGGTGGTGGTGCGGTGATATAGTACCAGTGGATTTACCTCAGAGGTGGTGGTGGTGCGGTGATCTAGTACCAGTGGATTTACCTCAGAGGTGGTGGTGGTGCGGTGATATAGTACCAGTGGATTTACCTCAGAGGTGGTGGTGATGCGGTGATATAGTACCAGTGGATTTACCTCAGAGGTGGTGGTGGTGCGGTGATCTAGTACCAGTGGATTTACCTCAGAGGTGGTGGCGGTGACATCATATTTACCTCAGAGGTGGTGGTGATCCGGTGATATAGTACCAGTGGATTTACCTCAGAGATGGTGGTGGTGCGGTGATATAGTAAAACTCGAGTGGTGTGGGGATATAGTAATGTTACTAGGGTGGTGTGGGTGATTGACAGTGATTACCTGAGTGGTGGTGGTGGTGATTAGTACGTGATTTACTCAGATGGTGTGGCGGTGATAAGACGTGGATTACTCGAGGTGGTGGTGTCGTGATTAGTAGTGATTACCTCGGTGGTGGTGGGTATATGTACGTGATTTACTCGAGTGGTGGGGTGTTAGTCCGTGTTTACCCAGAGTGGTGGGTGGTGATTAGTACGTGTTTCTGAGTGGTGTGTGGGTGATTAGTACCAGTGTTTTCCTAGAGGTGTGGTGTGGGTGTAGTACGTGGATTTACCTCAGAGTGGGGTGATTAATACGTGGATACAGAGTGGTGGGGGTATGTCGTGTTTACTCAGGGGTGTGTGGGTGATTAGTATGGTTCCTCAGGTGGTGTGTGCGTGTTAGTACGTGATTACCTCAGAGGTGTGGTGTCGGTGTTTGTACCAGTGATTTACTCAGAGTGGTGTGTGGGTGATTAGTCTTATTTACTCAGAGTGGGGTGTGTAGTACAGTGATTTACCTAGGTGGTGGTGTCGTGTCTAGTACCAGTGTTTTACTCAGAGGTGGTGGTGGTGCGGGAATGTACAGTGGATTTACCTCAGAGAGTGGTGGTGGTGCGGTGATATAGTAACTGTGTATTTACCTCAGAGGTGGTGGTGGTGCGGTGATCTAGTACCAGTGGATTTACTCAGGGGTGGTGGTGGGTGATATTAGTACCAGGGATTTCCCTCAAGGTGGTGAGTGGTGATATGATATTAGTACAGTGGATTTACATTCAGAGGTGGGTTGGTGGTGCGGTGATATGTACCAGTGGATTTACCTCAGAGTGGGTGGTGGGGATATCAGTAGGATTTCTCAGAGGGTGGTGGTGCGGTGATCTTTGTAAGTGGATTTATCAGAGGTGGTGGTGTGGTGATATAGTACCAGTGGATTTACCTCAGAGATGGTGGTGGTGCGGTGATTTTTCTGTGGATTTACCTTAGGAGGTGGTGGTGCGTGATTAGTACCAGTGGATTTACTCAGAGGTGGTGGTGGTGATCTAGTACCAGTGGTTTTACCTTGAGGTGGTGGTGGTGCGGTGATTAGTACAGTGGATTTCCCTCAGAGGTGGTGGTGGTGGTTGTATCTGTGATTTCCTCAGAGGTGGTGGATGGTGAGGTGTCTAGTACGTGGATTTACCTCAGAGGTGGTGGTGAGTCGGTGATTAGTGACATGATTTCTCAGAGGTGGTGGTGATGTGGTGATCAGTACCAGTGGTTTACCTCAGGGTGGTGGTGATCGGTGTATTGTACATTATATTACTTAGTGGTGGTGGTATGCGTGATTAGTAAGTGGATTTACCTCAGAGTGGTGGTGGTGGTGATTAGTATCATGTATTTACCTCAGAGTGTGGTGTGATGTGGTGATTAGTACAGTGGATTTACTCAGGTGATGGTGGTGCGGTGTTATGTACCGTATTTACCTCAGAGTGGTGGTGGTGCGGTGATATAGTACCAGTGTATTTACCTCAGAGGTGGTGGTGGTGCGGTGATCTAGTACCAGTGGATTTACCTCAGAGGTGGTGGTGGTGCGGTGATATAGTACCAGTGGATTTACCTCAGAGATGGTGGTGGTGCGGTGATCTAGTACCAGTGGATTTACCTCAGAGGTGGTGATGCGGTGGTCTAGTTCCAGTGGATTTACCTCAGAGTGGTGGTGTGCGGTGATTAGTGACAGTGGATTTACCTCAGATGGTGTGGTGCGGTGATATAGTAACCAGTGATTTACCTCAGAGGTGGTGGTGGTGTGGTGATATAGTACCAGTGTATTTACCTCAGAGGTGGTGGTGGTGCGGTGATATAGTACCAGTGGATTTCTTCGGAGGTGGTGATGCGGTGATATAGTACCAATGTATTTACCTCAGAGGTGGTGATGCGGTGATCTAGTACCAGTGGATTTACCTCAGAGGTGGTGGTGATATAGTAACAGTGTATTTACCTCAGAGGTGGTGATGCGGTGATTGTACCAGGGTTTACCTCAGAGGGGTGGTGGTTCGGTGATCTAGTACCAGTGGTTTACTCAGGGTGTGGGGGTGCGGTGTCTATGTACCAGTGGATTACTCATCGGTGGGTGGGGGATTTGTCAGTGGATTTACCTCAGAAGGGTGGTCTGATTAGTTCAGTGTTTACCTCAGGTGGTGGTGGTGCGGTGATTAGTAACTGATGTTTACCTCTGGAGGGTGGTGCGGTGATATAGTACCAATGTATTTACCTCAGAGATGGTGGTGTGGGTGTCTAGTACCAGTGGATTTACCTGAGTGGTGGTGGTGCGTGATAGACAGTGTATTTACCTCAGTGGATGGTGTAGGGTGATTGTCAGTGGATTTCCATAGTGGTGGTTTTGGGGTGATCTCAGCCAGTGGATTTACTCTGACGGTGTATGGTGCGGTGATATACCTAGGGTTTCGGCGTGATTGATTGCGGGGATATACCTAGCGGGGTTTTATCTCAGAGTGGTGTGGTGGGTTGAGTGTAGGTTTACTCGAGTGGGGGGTGGTGCGGTGATGTCGTGGATTTACTAGATAGGGTGTGGTGATTAGTACCAGTGGATTTACCTCAGAGTGGTGGTGGTGTTTAGTCAGTGGTTTACCTCAGAGTGGTGGTGGTGGTGATATAGTAATGATTTACCTCAGAGAGTGGTGGTGGTGCGGTGATTATGCGGATTTACTGAGTGGTGTGTGGGTGACGGTGTAGTACCAGTGGATTTACCTCAGAGGTGGGTGGTGGTGCGTTAGTACCAGTGGATTTACCAGAGTGGGGGTGTTGCGGTGATATAGTACTGTTTTACCTCAGAGGGTGGTGGTGGGTGTTTAGTACCAGTGATTACCTCAGAGTGGTGGTGTCGGTGTTAGTACGTTGTTTTATCGGTGGGGGTGCGGTGGTGTTAGTCCAGTGGATTTACTCAGTGTGGTGGTTATACGTCCAGTGTTTCTCAGAGGTGGTGGTGCGGTGATCTGTACCAGTGGATTTCTTCAGTGGTGGTGTCCGTGATATAGTACCATGGATTTATCAGATGGTGGGGTGATGCGTGATTAGTCCAGTGATTTACCTCAGAGGTGGTGGTGGTGCGGATTAGTACCAGTGGATTACCTCAGAGTGTGGTGATGCGGTTATGTCCATATTTACCTCAGAGGTTGTTTCGAGATAGGGGGGGATTACTAGAAGTGGTGTCATTGTATCAGTACAGTGGTTTATCAGGTGGTGGTGTACGGGTTTCGTACCAGTGGATTTACTCAGAGGTGGTGGTGTGGTGATCTAGTATGTGGTTTACCAGAGATGGTGGTGTGCAGGTGATCTATCAGTGAGTTTACCTCAGAGTTGGTGGTGGATTAGTCCAGTTGTTTAACTCAGAGGTGTGGTGGTGCGGTGATCTAGACCAGTGGATTTACTTCGGAGGTGTGTGTGGTGTTTAGTGTGATTTTCCGAGGTGGTGATGCGGTGATTGTACAGGGTTTACCTCAGAGGGTGGTGGTTTGGTGATTTAGTGTGGTATTTCAGAATGGATTTAGCCGTTAGAGTTGGTGTACTCTAGGGTGTGTGTATCAGTGGATTTAGTCAAGGTTGATGAGTGGTGGATTGTAAGGTGATTCATTCAGGTTGGTATGGGTGGTATTTTCGTGGAGGGATTACCATGAGGGTGGGTGGTGGTGGTGATATAGTACAGTATTTACCCTAGGGGTGTGGTGGTGCGGGATATAGTCCAGTGGATTTCTCAAGGGTGGTGGTGGGCGGTGTATGTACCGTGGATTTACCTCGAGTGGGTGGTGGGTGTTAGTAACGTGTATTTACCTGAGGTGGTGGTGGCGGGGAGTCTAGTACCAGTGTATTTACCTCAGCAGGGGTGGTGCGGGTATATGTACAGTGGATTCTCAGAGTGGTGGTGGTGGTGTATAGTACCAGTGATTTACCTCAGTGTGGTGGTGCGGTGATTAGTACCAGGTGTACCTCAGAGTGTGTGTGCGGGATTAGTCCATGATTTACCTCAGAGGTGGTGGTGCGTGGTGTAGTACCAGTGGATTTACTCAGAGATGGTGGTGTGCGGTGATATAGAAACCAGTGGATTTACCTCGAGAGTGGTGTGGTGCGGTGATCTAGTACGTGGATTTACCTCAGAGGTGGTGTGGAGGTCTGCGTGGATTTATTACAGTTGGTGTCCCGGTTATGGTGGTAGATTTACCTCGGGGTTTTTTAACCTGTGATTTACCTCAGAGGTGGTGGTGGGTGGATTGTCCCATGGATTTACCTAAAGGGTGGTGTGGGTTTGGCATTTTACTAGAGGTGGTTTTCCTAAGCAGTGGTTTCTCGGGTGGGTGGTTATAAAGTACGGGTTTTATAAGGTGGTGGTGGTGCGGTGATTTACCAGTGGATTTACCTCAGAGGTGGTGGTGGGCGGTGATATAGTACCGTGGATTTACCTCAGAGGGGGGTGGTGGCGGTGATTATTAGACCATGGATTTCCTCAGATGGTGGTGTGGTGATTAGTCAGTGGATTTCCCTTTCAGAGGGTTTGGTGGGTGTTGGTGGGGGGTTTACTCAATGTTTGGGGGTTTTAGTCCGGATTACCTAGAGGTGGTGTGAGGTGGTGGTTATAGTACCAGTGGATTTTACCTCAGAGGTGGGGGTGGTGGTGATATAACCGGGGTTTTACCTCAGAGGGGGGGGTTGTGGTGATCATTTGGGGATTTACCTCAGAGGTGGTGGTGTGGTGATATAGTACCAGTATTTAACTCAGAGGGGGTGGTGGTCGGTTTGACCATGGATTACTCAAGGGTTGTCGTGATTTTTGGTGGGTTTATAGATGGAGGGGTTTAATAAGGTTTTTGGGTGGGTGATTAGTACCAGTGATTTACCTTAAAATGGTGTGTGATCTCAGAGGTATTACCTCAGGGGTTTGTACCCGGTGATTAGTCCAGGGATGTTCGGGATTTTTGGAGTGTGATTAGTATAGGAAACCCGAGGTGGTGGGGTGGGTATTAGTCCGTGATTTACCTCAGAGGGGGGGTGGGCGGGATCTAGTACCAGTGGATTTACCTCAGAGGGTGTGGTGCGGTGATTAGTACCAGTGGATTTACCCAGAGATGGTGGTGGGTCGTACCGTGATTACCTAAGTGGTGGTGGTTTTGGATTGGTAATGTATTTACCTACATTGGTGGTGGTGTGGTAAGTGGATTTACCGGGTGGTTTTACTCGAGGGTGATTTACCTGATTTCCCAGAGGTGGGGTTGGTGCGGTGGATTTACTAGGGGGGGTTATCGTGATGGTGGAGTGGTTGCTCGGGATTGTGTGGGTTTTAAACCGGGTTTTTTTTGTGGTGGTGGTGATTGGGTATGTAATAATTTCAGAGGGGGTGGGGGCGGTGATATAGTACATTATTTTTACCCAGAGGTGGTGGTGGGTAGTGTTAGTACAGTGGATTCTACCTCAAAGGTGGTGGTGGCGGTGATTAGTACCAGGGGATTTACCTCAGATGGTGGGGGCGGTGGTCCGTGGATTTCCCTAGAGTGGTGGTGTGGGTGAATTACCATGGATTTCCTTAAGGTGGTGGTGGTCGGGTATAGTACCAGGGGTTTACCTCAAAGGTGTGGGGTGATCTGTACCAGTGGTTTCCCTAGAGGTGGTGGTAAACTTTCCCGGGTTTCCGGGGGTTGGGGGTTTAAAAATGGATTTACCTCGAGGGGGGGTGAGGGGAAAGTACCAGTGGATTTACCCAGAGGGGTGGTGGTCGGTGATATGTCCAGGGGATTTACCTTGAGGTGGTGTCGGTGTATGTCCCAGTGATTTCCTCAGAGGTGGTGGTGGTGGGTGATATAGTACCAGGTTTTACCTCAGAGGGGGGGGGGTGCGGTGTTTAAGTCCGGGGGTTTTCCTCGAGGGGGGGGTTTTTTTTTTCCTGGGTGGGGTGGTGGGGTGATTGTACCAGGGGTTTTCCTCAGAGGTGGTGGGGGGGCGGTTAAATAGTACCGGGGGATATACCTCAAGATGGGGGTGGTGCGGGGGAATTTTAAACCATGTATTACCTCAGAGGGTGGTGGTATGCGGTATATATACCAGGGGTTTTAAACCTCAGAGAGGGGGGTGCGGTAAAAAGTACCATGTTTTACCTCAAGGGTGGGTCGGTGATATAGTTCCAGGGGATATACCTCAAGTGGGGTGGTCGGTGATATAGTACCAGTGGATTTACCTCAGAGGTGGTGGTGGTGCGGTGATATAGTACCAGTGTATTTACCTCAGAGGTGTTGATGCGGTGATTTTAGTAACCGTATATTCACCTCCGGTTCCTGTGTCCTCTTGTGTGACTCTTCTCTGCTCCTTCCTCCGCTGTAGGGGAGTCACGGCTCGTCCACCGCCATGGTCATCATCTATCTGGACAGCGCTGGTTCTCTGCCGGTGAGTGATGCTCTGTATTATGTGGTGGGGTCGCCCTCTCACCCGTGTCGCCCCTACCACCCTCTAATTTACCCTTCATCTTACAGAGGAGCCATTTTGAATATTCAAACAATGAGTACTCGGCCCGGAAGCAGAGATACGGCGTGTACACGAAGGTGAGGCACCGTATCCCCCCCGCAGCACCCCCCTGCAGCACGCGCCTCTCTATTGCTCTCTGTTATCAGCCGCTGTGTGTTATAATCAATGTTCTGTGTCCTCTGCAGTCTGAGAGGGAACCCAACGCCTACGTGGTCCTGAGCGTGGGCAAGAAGTCCGTGAAGAGTAAGGTGAGCGGCGGGGCTCCGGGGGGTTCCCTGCCGGCCCCTGCACTGTACCTGCTCACGTCCCCTGCAGATCCCCATCATGTAATAGCAGGTTCAGCGCTCGTGTGGTTTCCTATGCGCTTGCTGTCAGTGAATAGAAACCTTCCTGTACAGGTAAAGAACCCCTCCTGACCTTGGCCGTCTTACAGAGCGCAGGGTTTGTGACTATCTGTAGCAGCTCCAGAGACATTGCCTGATTGGAAACATTGTAACAATCTATCAGGATAGGAGAGATTGGTGCCCATGGGTTTAGCTCACTGATACACTGTAACAAACCCTAAGCTGTGTAAGCAAGACGGGGTACAAATGGTTCTCCGCCTATAGGGGGAAATAATGAATGTTCCCATTCGCTGACAGCAAGCAGAGATCTTGTGGCTCCTGGGGCAGTGTCAGGTGACCACCGAGTGGGCGGAGTCATGGCGGTTTCCGGCAGTCACCATCTTTGTCTCTCCTCCCCGCAGGTCTGCTCCAAATCCAAGGACCCCGTGTGGGAACAGGCCTTCGCCTTCTTCATCCAGGACGTCCACATGCAGCATCTACACCTGGAGGTAACGCTGCGACGACGCCTCATGTGGTCGTATAGAGAAAACTGCTGCAGAAGCAAAACTGCAGCTCTGAAAATACAGAGCGGCCGGGGGCACAGCATGGGGGGGGGGGGGGTCATTTACAGGGTTAATAAAAGGGATAAGCCATTGCGCACACGTGTCATGTGCAGAATCTCTTCATGTCACTACTCTCATAGACGCCAGTACAATAGCGCCCCCGATGGAGCGTCCGTGTCGCAGTAACACCAGGGGCACCATCGCTGGGAGGGGAGCTCAGATTCTGCCGGCTCCAGGGGCTGATTTAAAGACCCCAAACACCTCCAGGACTGATGGGGGGTCCACATGCTCAGTTTCTCCCCCAGCCGGTCTCTGCATTGTTGATGGGCTATTCCGTCACTGCAGCATTTGTAAAGGGGCATTCCCCTGCACTGCAGCATGTTAAAGTCTATTCCAGTGCCTGCAGCAGGTAGGTCATTCCAGTGCACTGCAGCAGGGGGTATGGGCTATTTCCGGGACTTCAAGCAGGTATGGTCATCCAGTGCACTGCAGCAGTGTATGGTCTATTCCAGTGCACTGCAGCATTGCATGGTCTAGTCCAGTGCACTGCAGCATTGTATGGTCTATTCCAGTGCACTGCAGCATTGTATGGTCTATTCCAGTGCACTGCAGCATTGCATGGTCTATTCCAGTGCATTGCAACATTGCATGGTCTAGTCCAGTGCACTGCAACATTGTATGGTCTATTCCAGTGCATTGCAGCATTGTATGGTCCATTCCAGTGCACTGCAGCATTGTATGGTCCATTCCCGTGCACTGCAACATTGTATGGTCCATTCCAGTGCACTGCAGCATTATTTGTTTTATTCCAGTGCCAGGTAGCGTTGTATAGCTTATTCCAGTGCACTGCAGCCTTGCATGTTTTATTCCGATGCATTGCAGCATTTGTTTGTTTTTTTAAATTCCAGTGCACTGCAGCATTGTATGGCTTATTCCAGTGCACTGCAATGCTTTGCAGTTTAGCTCACTCTATATAATATTCTAGAGACTGACTGTTGTGGTGGCTGACATCAGAGAGCGACTGTGGCTAATGTGTCTCTTGTGTCCCCAGGTGAAGGATGATGACCGGCAGTGCGCGCTCGGGATGCTGGACATCCCCCTGCATCGCCTGCTGTGCAGTGAAGACCTGACCCTGGACCAGAGGTTCCCACTCACCAACTCGGGGCCCAACAGCTTCATCAAAATGAAGATCGTCCTGCGGGTGAGTGCAGAGTGCGGGCCTCTCTGACCGCGGGCCCCAGCGCGCCTCTCTGACCGCGGCCCCAGCGCGCCTCTCTGACCGCGGGCCCCAGCGCGCCTCTCTGACCGCGGGCCCCAGCGCGCCTCTCTGACCGCGGGCCCCAGCGCGCCTCTTCTGACCCGCGGGCCCCAGCGCGTCTCCTGACGCGGCCCCCAGCGCGCCTCTCTGACCGCGGCCCCCAGCGCGCCTCTCTGACCGCGGGCCCCAGCGCGCCTCTCTGACCGCGGGCCCCAGCGCGCCTCTCTGACCGCGGCCCCCAGCGCGCCTCTCTGACCGCGGCCCCCAGCGCGCCTCTCTGACCGCGGCCCCCAGCGCGCCTCTCTGACCGCGGCCCCCAGCGCGCCTCTCTGACCGCGGCCCCCAGCGCGCCTCTCTGACCGCGGCCCCCAGCGCGCCTCTCTGACCGCGGCCCCCAGCGCGCCTCTCTGACCGGGGGCCCCCAGCGCGCCTCTCTGACCGCGGCCCCCAAGCGCGCCTCTCTGACCCGGGGCCCCCAGCGCGCTCTCTGACCGCGGCCCCAGCGCGCCTTTTCTGACCGCGGCCCCCAGCGCGCCTCTCTGACCGCGGCCCCCAGCGCGCCTCTCTGACCGCGGCCCCAGCGCGCCTCTCTGACCGCGGGCCCCCAGCGCGCCCCTCTGACCGCGGGCCCCCAGCCCCCCCCTGACCGCGGGCCCCCAGCGCGCCCCTCTGACTGCGGCCCCCAGCGCGCCCCTCTGACTGCGGCCCCCAGCGCGCCGCTCTGACAGCGGCCCCCAGCGCGCCACTCAGACAGCGGCCCCCAGCGCGCCGCTCTGACTGGGGCCCCAGCGCGCCCCTCTGACTGCGGCCCCAGCGCGCCCCTCTGACTGCGGCCCCCAGCGCCCCCTCTGACTGCGGCCCCCAGCGCGCCCCTCTGACTGGGGCCCCCCAGCGCGCCCCTCTGACCGCGGCCCCCAGCGCGCCCCTCTGACTGCGGCCCCCAGCGCGCCCCTCTGACTGCGGCCCCCAGCGCGCCCCTCTGACCGCGGCCCCCAGCGCGCCCCTCTGACCGCGGCCCCCAGCGCGCCTCTCTGACCGCGGCCCCCAGCGCGCCTCTCTGACCGCGGCCCCCAGCGCGCCTCATTGCGCGGCCCCCAGCGCGCCCCCCCTGACCGCGGCCCCCAAGCGCGCCCCCCCTGACTGCGGCCCCAGCGCGCCTCTCTGACCGCGGCCCCCAGCGCGCCTCTCTGACCGCGGCCCCCAGCGCGCCTCTCTGACCGCGGCCCCCAGCGCGCCTCTCTGACCGCGGCCCATGTCCCCCACAGGTTCTGCACATTGAGGATCCCGATCCGGACGCCGTCTATGCTGGTATTAACTCCTTGAAGCACGGACCGGTCTCCATTAGACGGATGCAGCAGGAAAAAAATCCCATGGAAATCAGTGCAAACCCAGCGAGACTCAGCAGAACCAGATCCACCACGTCCCACAGAGTGCTCCGCAGCACAAGCTGGTCCGGAAGGAGAGCATGAACAGCGTCAGCCAACAAATTAACCATGTAGGCTCCGAGCAAGGTCCAATCCCCGAGCAGATCAGCAGCCAGCACGCCAACACCCCCGCTCCTCGCACCCCCAACCTACGACACCTGCAGAAAATGGCGCCCAGCCTCATCTCGCTCAACTCCATGGCTTCCTCGGTGTTTGACCTTAGTGAGGACCACAGGTGCATCTCCGATCCCTGCAATGTGGGTAGGGGGCCTCCCCTGAGGTATCTGAAGTCTTATGGTCTCTCTTGATCTTTGCAGTGGACTTGGTGTGATGGCCGGAGAGGTCAACGTCTCTGTCCGATACGCCTCGCTGAGACGCTCCCTCATTGTGTCCGTCAACGGCTGCAGGTAAGATGGAGCCGCCGGGGTCTCCCGGACCTCACCATGTCCTCTGGTCTCCTGAATTCCCCAGGTTCATAGATTCAGGTGCATTCTACGCTACTAATGTGCACAAAAAATGGCGTCTGGGCCCAAAAATCATACAGGTCGCCCTTAATATTGTCTCCTCTGTTTTCACCCAGGAACCTGCTTCAGTGCTCAAATCATGGAGCCGATCCCTACGTCCGCATCTACCTGCTCCCTGACCGGAGGTGGGCCGGCCGCAAAAAGACAACGGTGAAGAAGAAGACCCTTAACCCCATCTACAATGAGAGGTCAGTGACCCAATGTGGACCAGAACCATGCCAACCCTGGTGCTAAGATAAATCTGCTCTGGTCCCGTTATCTCTTCCAGTCATTTGTGATTCTGGCCCCCGCTCCGGTCGGTTCTGACGCCTCCGGCCCCCGCTCTAGTCGCTCCGGTCGGTTCTGACACCTCCGGCCCCCACTCTAGTCGCTCCGGTCAGGTCAGACGCCGCCGGCCCCCGCTCCGGTCGGGTCGTCCTCGTTGGGCAGGGCACAGCCGTCCACATCGCCCCTCGTGGCATCACTGAAAAAAAACCTTCTCTTCTCCACCAGGTTTGAGTTTCTGGTTTCCCTAGAAGATGCCAAGAAGCGGTCGCTGGACATCGCGGTGAAGAACCAGCGGCCGTTCGGATCTCACGAGAGGAAGGAGATGGGGAAGGTAAGCGACTGACCCTGCCCGCTGCTGGGGACAACTGCTCCCCTCGTCTGTATGATGTCACCACTACTACTCCCCTCCTCTATATGATGTCACCACTACTACTCCCCTCCTCTATATGATGTCACCACTGCTACTCCCCTCCTCTTTATGATGTTAACACTACTACTACTCCCCTCCTTTATATGATGTCACAACTGCTACTCCTCTGTATGATGTCACCACTACTACTTCTCCCCTCCTCTATATGATGTCACCACTGCTACTCCCCTCCTCTATATGATGTCACCACTGCTACTCCCCTCCTCTATATGATGTCACCACTGCTACTCCCCTCCTCTTTATGATGTCAAAACTACTACTACTCCCCTCCTCTATATGATGTCACAACTGCTACTCCTCTGTATGATGTCACCACTACTACTTCTCCCCTCCTCTGTATGATGTCACCACTGCTACTCCCCTCCTCTATGTGATGTCACCACTGCTACTCCCCTCCTCTTTATGATGTTAACACTACTACTACTCCCCTCCTTTATATGATGTCACAACTGCTACTCCTCTGTATGATGTCACCACTACTACTCCCCTCCTCTATATGATGTCACCACTGCTACTCCCCTCCTCTATATGATGTCAAAACTACTCCCCTCCTCTATATGATGTCACAACTGCTACTCCTCTGTATGATGTCACCACTACTACTATTCCCCTCCTCTTTATGATGTCACCACTACTATTCCCCTCGTCTGTATGATGTCACCACTACTACTCCCCTCGTCTGTATGATGTCACCACCACTACTACTACTCCCCTCCTCTGTATGATGTCACCACTGCTACTCCCCTCCTCTATATGATGTCACCACTGCTACTCCCCTCCTCTATATGATGTCACCACTGCTACTCCCCTCCTCTTTATGATGTTAACACTACTACTACTCCCCTCCTTTATATGATGTCACAACTGCTACTCCTCTGTATGATGTCACCACTACTACTTCTCCCCTCCTCTATATGATGTCACCACTGCTACTCCCCTCCTCTATATGATGTCACCACTGCTACTCCCCTCCTCTATATGATGTCACCACTGCTACTCCCCTCCTCTATATGATGTCACAACTGCTACTACTCCCCTCCTCTATATGATGTCACCACTGCTACTCCTCTGTATGATGTCACCACTACTACTATTCCCCTCCTCTGTATGATGTCACCACTACTACTCCCCTCCTCTTTATGATGTCACCACTACTACTCCCCTCGTCTGTATGATGTCACCACCACTACTACTACTCCCCTCGTCTGTATGATGTCACCACTACTACTACTACTCCCCTCCTCTTTATGATGTCACCACTACTACTACTTCCCCTCGTCTGTATGATGTCACCACTACTACTACTCCCCTCCTCTGTATGTCACCACTACTACTCCCCTCCTCTATATGATAGTCAACTAACATAGCCACTGCTACTACCTCATTCGCCCTCAATATGTCTCCATCTGCTACAACCTCTCCTCCTCTATATGATGTCACTGCTAATCTCCGCCTCTGTATGATGTCACTGCTACGCCCCTTCTCTATATGATGTCACTGCTACTCTCCTCCTCTGTATGATGCTCACATGCTATCGCCCCTTCCTCTAATGCAGTTAGAAAACAAAATATACATATCAACAGTAAATCATAAGAAATAGTAATTGAGTGCAACGCCGACCAGACCTGATCATGGGTCAATAAGTAATATGAAAAATAAAAAACGGAGGCAGCACTTCACAAAATAAAGGTTTAATGTACCCCGAACAGAAACAGCAACGTTTCGGCCCATAATCTAAACAGCCTTTTCAAGCAGCTTGAAAAGGCTGTGTTAGGGTCGTGAACCGTTGCTGTTTCTTTGGGTAACATGTAAACTTATTTTTTGAAGTGCTGCCTCCATTTTTCTATTCCTCCTCTATATGATGTCACCGCTATGCCCCTCCTTTATATGATGTCACCGCTATGCCCCTCCTTTATATGATGTCACCGGCTATAGGCCGCCTACCTTTATATGATGTCACCGCTATGCCCCTCCTTTATATGATGTCACCGCTATGCCCCTCCTTTATATGATGTCACCGCTGCTCCCCTCCTATATATGATGTCACCGCTGCTCCCCACCTCTATGTGATGTCACCGCTTCTACTCTTCGCTTACCCTTTCCACTCGAGCATCCAAATATTTTTTCCCTCTAAACTTTAGGTGTGCGTAACCATTATTTCTATATACCACAAAAAAAGAATAAAAAAAATACTCACTCCCTGTCATTTGTACCACGTCGTCTCTACTACTCCCCTTCTCTGTACTACGTCACCACTACTACCCTCATCTGTCTTCTTCCTCCCCCTCAGACGCTGGTGGATCTGTCCCAACAAGACATCGACCAGGGATTCACCGACTGGTAAGTCTACTGACTAATGC
Source organism: Phyllomedusa bahiana (assembly GCA_025379985.1). Taxonomy (NCBI): domain Eukaryota; kingdom Metazoa; phylum Chordata; class Amphibia; order Anura; family Hylidae; genus Phyllomedusa; species Phyllomedusa bahiana. The sequence continues at coordinate 15,963 of JAODAL010041360.1, read as the reverse complement.
CTCCCAAGAGACCCCTCTACACCACGCCACCCTAGCGCATGACAGAGGGCCGATCGCTCGTTTACCCCATAGACAGCCCCCCCCCCCTCCACTACACTAAGGAGGGACGGCAATGGCGGGGGGGGGGGGGGGTCAAACATCCCTCGGGATGTTACTCATGCTCTAGTCTCATCATGTACAGCTTTGCCCATAGTCAGTGTATCCATAATTTCTCCATGCACCATAATGTAGCCCCAATCCCCCCACCATAGTGCAGTGGTATATTGTTCCAGATCCCCGATCTGTATAATCTCCAATACCCCCAAATCATTAGCTCCCATCCCACCTTCCCCGGGCCCCTCCCCCTGCACCGATAGAGGCAGGCAGTATAGTCCACTAATCGCCCCGCCGCGTTTGCAGCGTGTACTTTCCACCCTCCCTCCATCCCGCCGCGGCGCAGCGTGTACTCTCCAGGGCGCGCCGCCCGTGGCGCAGCAGTATATTACTATTATATTTATTATTATTATTATTATTATTTATTTATTTTTTGAGCTCCCCCCCCACCCCCCCAACCCTGGGGGAAATACACCCCGCCCTTGGTTCCAACGCTGTAAATTCATTTCATACATAACATGGTCAAACAAGTTACAAGGTGACAAGTTACTTAACTAACAACTGGTACAGAAGGAAGAGGTCCCTGCCCGGTGAGCTTAAGCAGTCTAATAGAAAGGTGGAAAACAAGTGAGGGGCAGACATGTTGTGATATGTATGTGACAGCATGGGTAGTATGTTGGTTGTAGGCAATCCTGAAGAATGGTTTCAGGCTGCTTAGGCTGTGAGAGTGGGGGAGGAGTCTATTGTTGGACTGTAGTCCAGAGTGGTTGATGCCGGAGGAAGTCTTGGAGACGGTGTCGGAGGGCTGATATAGGGGAGAGCAAGGAGAAGGGCCTGTGAGAGCAGGAGTTGCGTGACGGGAGATATAATTTATCTGGAGATTAGAAGCAGAGATGTATGGAGGAAGAGGTGTATGGGGGGAGAGGTGATGGAGCGGGAAGGTTCATGGATAGCCTTGTAGGTCATGATTAGCACCTGAAATGATCGCTGGCCAATGGAACCAGTGAAGGATTTGGCAAAGGGATGCAGAAGGAGTATCGAGGAGAGAGTGAATCAACGGCACATTTAAGATTCGGAAGTGGAGGTGAGCGAGGGCTAGCTGGGGGGGGGGGGGGGGGGGGAGGGGGAAGGCGGGAGCCGCAGAGAAGATGTTGCAATAGTCTAGGCACGAGATGACGAGGCATGGAGCACATTTTTGTGCTTTCGGAAGCTTAAGAATGAGCGGATGCGAGAGATATTTTTCAGGTGGAGCTCAGGTGGTGGTGAGGTTTGGATGTGCGGTTTGAAGGACAGATTGAGTCGAGGGTTATCCGGCAAGGCATCAGGACTTGTAACTGTGAGCCAGATGACAGCCAGTGACTGTATAGAAATCAGTGGGAGGGATGGAGTGACGGTGGAAAGATGATTTAGTTCATTTCTTCAACTTTAGCTTCATGAGTACGAGGAGACATAGTAGAAGGACAAAGACATCTGGATCCGGGAGAGAAAGAATGTGACATCTGGCCGGAATGTAGAGGGGTATCAATCAGTCTACAGGTGGTAATGAAAGCATATGGCAAATGCTTATTAGTGACGAGGCCAAGAGTGTAGATAGCAAAAAGAGTAGTGGCCCAGGACTAGACCTGGGGACACCAACAGAGAGCATTGCAGCAAGAGAGGAGTGGATGCGTGATGAAGACGCTGGAAGTAACGGGCGATCAGATAGAGGTATGGAAGGATATCCAGGAAAGGCCGAATCCGTGATGTCCGAGGAGGAGAGGATTTGGTATGAGGAAGGGCAGTGTGTCGACAGTGTCAAAGGCTAAAGTAGGACAAGTCTAGAAAGAAGCACAGAGTAACTGGAGAAGGCAGAGGACAGTCTAAAGAAGAGTAGACAGAGTAATGGAGAAAGTGCAAGGGGACAGTCCTAAGAGAAGAATACTAAGTAATGGAGAAGGCAGGGACAGGTCTAGAGGACGGAGGCATCAGAGTAGGTGGCCGTGAGGCTTTAGCATTACTTAGGTCATTAGATGACTTTGGTTAGGGCGGTTCTGTAAGTGGTGTCGGGAAAGAGGAAATGCCAGATGCCGTGGTCAAGGAGAGAGTTGTGGAATAGATGTGAGAAGAGTTGCAAGATAGACGTTTGTTCGAGAATTTTAGAGGCGGATTGAAGGCATGAGATGGGCGAATAGTTGGACAATGAGCGAGGGTGTCAAGAGATGTGTTTCTTTAAGATGTGTTGATGGTCGCATGTTTAAAGGAGGAAGGGAAGATGCGCAGAGTTAATGATAGGTTTGATCGAGATGGTTGAGGCTGGATGATAAGAACCTTGAGGTCTGGATGAGGTGAAGGCAGTGGTCAAGATTACAGGTAGTGAGGTTGTAGAATAAAAAATAAAAGATTTGGACAGTAGAGTGGAGAGCTTGTCATGAGTGACAGTAGATAGGAAGATAAGGGGAAGAGTGAAGCGAGGCAGGTGTAGAGGTGGGATGGTGGGACACTGCAGGAATAGAGATAGACAGAGGGACTGTGGGGTGAAGCTTTGTCTAATGAGATTGATCTTAATAAGCAAAGTAAAGTGGCCGAGAAGTCATCTGCTGAGGGGGATAAGATGATGGGGAGGGGTCTGGTGGACGGAGGAGAAGCGTTGAAGTTTTGAACAGTTGTCTGGGTGTGCAGACTAGGGAGGATATGAGGAGTGTGAAAGTATTTCGTTTTTTTGGATCTGTTTGGCTGAGTGAGAGGGGGGGGGGGGGGGGGGGGGGTGCAATTTAAAGTGTGTGTGTGATTGTTTGATGAGTGAATCTTTGTGGAGCGCTTTTCTTTCCACGCGTTCAGCAATCGAAGCTCGCCTCAGCTGTTTAGTGAGTCGTGCCAGGGTTGTGCTGTTATTTTGCGTGTTCTGTTGCGTGTGAGAGGGGCGACCGCATCAAAGAGTGAGGTGATTGTGCTGTTGGTATAAAAAAAGAAGGTGTGGAGCTATGGTCTGGGTCAGTGATGAGAAGATGGTAAGGAGGGGGAGAAAGAGATTCAGAGAGAATGCCGGTTAAGTGTTGTAGTTTCTACGGGGAGGCATAGATTATGGGTGGAGGGGGGCAGTGTCAGGTGGGATGTGGAGAAGGTGGACATTGTCAAGATGGGTAAAGAGAGATGAGTGTAGAGTATGAGGACCAGGCGGTGAAGATTTAGGTCAAGTGTGGTCCATCTTTATGAGTGTGCTCCAGAGGTCCACTGGTGAGGCCTGAAGGAAGAGAGAGTGACAGGATTGTTATGTAGTGGAGACAGGTGGTGTCTGATTGGGAATTGTTTGAAATCTCATCATGATAATAGTGGGGATTCAAGTGGAGATGAAAGTGAAGAGCCAGGAAGCGAAGTGTACAGGAATGTGGTGGCAGCCTGGGGACATAAACAACAGCCACTTGGATTGTGAGGGGGAGTAATCCGACAAATGCACATCAAAGGAGGAGTGAGAGACGGTATCGTGTGGAATGAGAGAAAGGACAGTATCTGACAGAAGAAGGCCCAAGACCGCAGCCATGTTTACTGTCCATAGGGCGGGGGGTGTGGGTAAACTGGAAGCCCGCCGTAAGAGATTGCAGCAGGAGCGTGTGTCAGAGGGTGTCAGCCAAGTTTCTGTATATCCAAGGAAGTTAGGTTCGGAGATGAAGAGGTCATGGATGAAGGAGAAGCTGTGTTGCCTACAAACCGTGCATTCGCAGAGAGCTCCAACATGGGATAGGTGGTAGCGGGTGAGGGGAATGGGCTTTATATTGTAAGGGGTTAGTTGGATAGTTGTGGCTTCTTGCCTGTAGGTGAAGGTGAATAAGATTGTGGTTTTTTGGAGGGGGGTGGTGTTGTGGGGGGGGGAGGTGTGAATGGGCCGCGATTGGGGATAAGTCCCCAGCAGGCAAGGAGAAGAGGGAGAGATGGAGAAGGTGTGTGTGGGAATAGTAGCAAAAGGGGTTGTGTAGGTATTTGCGAGAGATTTTATGCTGTGACAAATGTAGAGCAGAGTCAGGTGTAGGTAGGAATAGGACGGGGAATATGGAAGTCGTTTGCCAAGTGTGGGTTGTGAGGTAAATAGACAAGGAGGTTTAGGAATCAGGGAGGTAGTGTGATATGTGGTCATAGAACTGCATTGTGGAGGTGTTATGTCGTATAAATGCCGACTAACTTAATTTTACCTTAAATGGTTGTCCGGCTACAAAGATTGGTTTAATTTAACAGACTTTAAAAAACAAGCAGCTTTCAAATATGATTCAATTACAAATGTCCTACTGATTTTGAGCTAGCCTGTTAGTATTACTACTCTCAGCTTCTCAATCTCTTAGTAGCAGCCGACTGTTGATCCTTATCCTTAGCTGCTGTCAGTCTGAATACTCATCACCTTGAAGACGAGGTCGGAGCAGAGAGCCCCTCCAGCACAGAAGCTTCTTTAGTGGAGGAGGAGGAGAGGAGTGGGGAGTGGTAGGACTCTGGCTTCTATGCATCCATATATGCTGCTCGGATTAAACCTCTGTGTGTCCTCTTCCTCTGACTCTCTACAGCAGAGTAGATGTGAGCAGCAGTGACGCCGTCTGTACTATAATCAAGATTATGTCGTTTGGAACTGTGACTATACTAATATCTGTACCAGAACAGTGCATGTGAATACTTTATGCTCTCCCTTGTATTAGTGAACATCCTGAGTATAGTAACACTTCCCTGTTGTTGCTGAGATGTGGAACTTGTAGACGCTAAGCAGGGGATATAGAACACATGCATCCCCTCTGCTCTATAAGCACACACTTCACCTCCTCTCTACACTCAATACAAGATCAGCCTCTCCTGTAATCAAGACCTAGCGGCAGCTCACACATGGGTGAACTCTGAGAGCAAACCCCCCCCCCCTCCTATAGAAGTTACTAGGTCTGCTGTTGTGCAGATGGGAGGGGAGGAGAGGGGCAGAAGGAACAAGACCAAGAAGTACACACCCGCAGGAAACGGACCTAGTCACTGAAAGAGACTGAAAGCTCGTAATGAGACAACTCTTTAAGGATGCATTTCTGGCGTTCAATTCTGGTATATATTCCGATTTCTGAATCATCACTTATGAATAGCACGTAATGATATTTGCATCATGTAATGTCATCACTGACCAGTCAAACACTGACAGAACATGGCTCTTATATATCATACTATCTTTAGAATACAGCTATTCCTGGAAACAAGAAGGTGGGAGGGTGAGGAGGATGTACTGACAGCGTAAGAGAGATTTGGCAAGTGAGGAAAAGTAGCGCATAGAGGCTCTTGTTAACAGTATAGGCGAGATGGCAAACAAAGTTATTATACCAGGAATTTCATACCATCTACATAAAAAACAGCTAGAGCAGGGGGTAAACAATACAAGTGGTAGAAGCTGTTGGGTGTGGGAGTCCGCTTAAAAATTCAGACAGCAAATGAGGATAGGGAGTGATGCTTCACAGGGATAAACATACCTGTATTTGACTGAATAAGAACGGTCAGGTATAGTCCCCAGCGCCCCCTTTTGTGCAGCGGTGGACTCTCCAGGGCCCCCTATAGTGCAGCGGTGTACTCTCCAGGCCGCCCCGGGCGTAGGCAGGTATAGTCGCCCAGCGCCCATATAGTGCAGGCGTGTGTACTCTCTCAGGGGCCCCCCTAATAGGCAGCGGTGTACTCTCTCTGCAGGGCCCCCCCGGGTGCAGCGGTGGACTCTCCAGTCCCCGGCGGTCAGCGGTGGACTTCTCCATGGAGCCTGCCTCCTATATGTGAAGCTTGCGTGGACTCTCCAGGCACCCCCCACGGTGAGCATCGCGGTGGACTCTCGCGTAGGGCCCGCGCTCCTATTATTGCAGCGGTGTAGCTCTCCAGGGCCCAGTCTATAGTCATCGGGTGACTCTCAGGGCCACTAGCTCCCCAACGTTTGGGGTTGGGGGAGGTTTTGGTGTGTGCAGCGGTGGACTCTCCAGGGCCCCCCCACGGTGCAGCGGTGGACTCTCCAGGGGTCGCGTCCCCGTATAGTTGGCGAAGCGTGTGGACTCTTCCAGGGCCCCCTAAAGTGCAAGCGGTGTACTCTAATACGGGCCGCTCCCAGTGCAGCGGTGTTACTCTCCAGGCCCCACCCCCCACTCCCCTCGCTAGTGGGCATCAGTGTAACTCTCCAGTGCCGGCCGCCCCCCCCCCTGTGCAGGCTGGTGTATGCTCACGTCCCAGAGGGCCCTATATTCCGGCAGGTGGTCTAGCGAGTGTACTCTACACCCAGGGCCCTTTCGCCCCGCCCCCTCGGCAGTGCATGGCGGTGTACTCATCCGAGGGGCCCCCCCCCCCCCCACCAGGTTGCAGGCGTGTAGCTCCTCCATGCCTTCATCCGCAGCACTCTCAGCAGGGGCCCTCCGATAGTGCAGCGGTTGTACTCCTCTGCAGGGCCCTGCCGCAAGTGCAGCTGGATGTACTCTCTAGGGCCCTCCGCAGTGCAGCGGTGTACTCTCCAGGGCCCCTCTGGGTTCTTAAGAACAGGTCCTTGTCTCTATGTCTTGACAGTGTTGAGTTGACCGACGTCGGTCGGCCCGACCCTGTTCGCTGTATTGCGGCCGTCGGTTTCTTCATAGTAAAATGTGTATATATGTAATATATTGCTGAAGATTTTATCTGTGGGGGTGCCGCTGTGTACATGTAATCTTGTAGTGTAAATATTCCCCCACAGACCCCCCCTCCACCTTATTTATTTTTGATTTTAGTAAAAGTAAAGACCTCGAGCTTGTATCCACTCCATTCACTTATTTATAGCAGTACATAACACGACCTGTATTATGTTATTCCTAATCCCACAATCACAGTCGCCGCCTCTCACCCGAGAATAAACAGATTTTCAAGTAAAATAGTTTCCTGTGTTTGGTCTTATTAATGTGAAGCGGCGGTCGGTCACCGTGGAGACACAAAACGGGAGAGATCGGATTCTATAAAAATCGCTTTTTATTTTAGATTAAAATAAGTTCTCTTGTCTTCGGCCAGTATCATGACAACAATGGCGGGTCTCCCACCTGCCCTTCATCACGCCTGAGACGGAGTATCGTGGCCCGCCGGCCATCCCTAGCAGATCCGTTCGTCCGCGTGCAGAGCGCTCTATTGCCTCTATACGGTCTCACCGCTGAACCATCGGGCAGATCGTCCTCCAGCGGCGAACCAATCGCTAGAGAGAAGAAGATGGAGTTAGGCAGAAGAGCTAACGCTCTCCCCTCCCCCAGACGCCGGTGCCCACCTAGCACGTCCAGCAGCGCCTTGATTAACTCCTCAAAGGCTGGAAAGAATTCCTCGTGCTCCTGGATCTTGTTCACGATGCTGAAAAGCACAAGGCAGAGGGGTTACCCCCCCGAATCTCACCCCGCTCACCCACCTGTCCCATACATCCAGATCTGCTGCATCTGTCGCCGCTCCGCCCGCTTTTCACAACGTCTGGCCACTCACTGTCTATATCCAGGATCTGCTGCAGTCTGCGGCCCTTATCGCCCCTTCGCTCACCCACCTGTCATATCCACAGATTCTGCTGCAGTCTGCGGCCAGATCCTCCCCTCCGCGTCACACAACCAGCTCTGTCTATATCCAGGATCTGCTGCAGTCTGCGGCCGCCCCCCGCTCACCCACCTGTCTATATCCAGGATCTGCTGCAGTCTGCGGCCGCTCATGCACCCCCGCCTCACAACATTCACCCCTGATCTATATCCAGGATTTCACGCTGCCGACACTATAAATACAACCGCTCACGAACCTACTCAACCTGTCTATATCCATGGATCTGCTTGCAGTCTGCGGCCCGCCACCCATCCACCGACGCTCACGTTCCCGTCACACACTCCACCTGTCTATATCCAGGGATCTGTCTAGCGTCTGCGTGCCGCCTCCCTGGTTCTTATTTTCCAGCCTACCTATACCATAGACATGGCCCCCGCTCACCCACCTGTCTATATCCAGTGTCCCCAGGATCTGCTGCAGTCTGCGGCCAGCCGCCATCGCTCACCGCACGCTGTCCATTCTATGTCGCAGGATCTGCTGGGGCAGTCTGCGCCGCGTGGTCACACCCACCCACCGTCTGCTACTCTATCCAGGATCTGCTGCTAGTCTGCGGCCGCTGCCCACAAACCGTTCAGCTCAACAGGTGCCACCTGGTCTATACTCCAGGATCTGCATGCTGTCTGCGCCGCCCCCGCTATCCACCCACCTGTGCTATATCCGGATCTGCTTTGCTCAGCGACTTGCCCAGCTCACCGCACGCTGTCTATATCCAGAGATCCTGCTGGCATGGTCTTGCGGCCCAGCCCACTCTTTACACACGCTGCACTAACACTTAAATCCACTGTCCTGTCGTATATCCAGGATCTGCTGCTAGTCATGCGGGCCAAGCCCGCCACCTCACCCACCTGTACTATATTCCAGATCTGCTGCAGTCCGCGGCCGCGCCCACACGCATCAACAACCACCTGTCTATTCCAGAGATCTGCTGCAGTCGGGGGTGGCGGACGCCGCTTTTGCTCCCGCAACCACAACCCAGCCAACTGTCGATATCCCAGTGTCGCCCAGGATCTTGGCATGCAGTCGATGAGTACCTTGGGGGGGGGGGGGGGGGGTGGGGGGGGGCCGGGGGTCGCTCCCCTCCTCCGTCACCCATGGTGGCTCATCAGTCCTTCCCACACGTTCACTCACGGTCGCCCGCGCCGGCTAGCGTCATCATGAGGACATAGGGCATGAGGGGTTACATAGGAAATCCCCTGGGGACGCCTCAGAGGCAGCACAGTGGGGTCTCACCCAATGGCCAGGGCACGCCGGCGGGTCTCACCCAATACAACAAGTCGCAACGAGTGCTCACTCAGAGGCAGCACAGTGGGGTCTCACCCAGGCGGCAGCGGGGTCTCACCCAGCCCCAGGGGGCAGCGCGGCGGGGTCTCACCCAGACAACAGCGCGGCGGGGTCTCACCATGTATACGACAGCGGCAGCAGGGGTCTCACACCAGGCACAGGGGGGCATGCACATGCGTCTCACCCATAGCCTAGATGGCGGCGCTAGCGTGGGTCTCACCCTAGAACGACAGCTCAGATGGGGTCTCACACCAAGAGCCCCAGTAGGAAACGGCGGGCAGCGGGGTCATCGCCAGCGGGCAGCGCAGTGGGTCGTCACTCCATGCTCTGAAGGGGCTAGCGCAGTGGGGTCTCACCCAGGCCCAGGGGGCATGCGCGAGTCCCGGGGTCTCGACCCAGCGGCCCAGGGGCAGCGCAGCGGGGTCTCACCCAGGCAACAGCGCAGCGGGGTCTCGCCCAGGCCCAGGGGGCAGCGCAGCGGGGTCTCTAATCCAAGGGCCTCGCCTTATGGCCGCAGGGGGCAGCGCTAGCGGGGTCCTCACACACAAGGCGACGGAGCGCAGGCGGGGTCTCACTGCGCAGAGTGCCTCCAGAGGACTAGGAGCATTGGTGGGGTCTCACCCAGGCCCAGAGGACGGGCGGCATGGGGTCTCACCCAGGCCCAGGGGGCAGCGCAGTGGGGTCTCACCCAGGCCCAGGGGGCAGCGCAGCGGGGTCTCACCCAGGCCTCACAAGGGGGCAGCGGCATGCGGGTTGCTCACCTACAGAACGCTAGGCGACAGCGCAGTCGGGTCTCAACTCACAGGCCCAGCGGGGCAGAGGCGCAGGAGCGGGGTCTCACCACGGCCCAGGTGGGCAGCGCAGCGGGTCTCACCACGCCAGCGGCCTCCGAGGACGGCGCAGCGGGGTCTCACCCAGGCCCAGGAGGCGGCGCGGCGGGGTCTCACCCAGGCCCAGCAGGCGGCGCCGCGGGGTCTCACCCAGGCCCAGGAGGCGGCGAGGCGGGGTCTCACCCATGCGAACAGTCTGCAATGTGGCGGGGTCTCACGCCCATCGGGCGACAGCGGTCGGACGGGTTCTCACCTCAGGCCCAGAGAAGGCAAGCCGGCGGCGTTCTACATGCTCACGACCAGGCGGACCAGCGCAAAGTCAAGAGGGCGCAGCGGGGTTCTCTCATTACCAGGCCTCAAGGGCAGCGCGTGCGGGGGTCACACCCAGAGCCCAGAGGGCAGCGCCGGCGGGGATGCTTCGTTTCACCGAGCCTCCAAGGGCACTAGCGCTGGCGGGTCTCGCCCAGAGCGGGCGGCGGCGCGGCGGCGCTCTCGCTCTCGAGGGCGGCGCGGCGGGGTCTCACCCAGGCCGGGGCGGCGGCCGGGGTCTCGCGCAGCGCCGCAAGGAGGCGGCGCGGCAGGGGCTCACATCCAGTGCACCGAGGAGGGTCTGCGGGTGGGGGATACTCATCACCCAGGCGTCCAGGAGGCGGCGGGGGTCTCGCCGCAGGAAGGTCGGCCGGGCGGGGTCTCATCCCAGGCCCAGGAGGCGCGGCGGGCGGGGTCTCCACGCCAGGGCCACATCAGGGCAGCGCGGCGGTCTCGCCCAGGAGCGCGGCGCGGCAGGTGGGTCTCGCCCATGAGGCCGGCGGGGTCTCCACGCAGGTCCGCAGGAGTAGCGGCGCAAGCGGTCTCAGCCCCGGACAACCCTAGTGCGACAGCGCAGGCGGGGTCTCACCCAGGCCCAGAGGGACGCGGCGGGGTCAGTGCGCGCAGGGGTGGCGGGCCGAGCGGGTCTTCGGCCCGAGGGGTTCGGCGGCAGCGGGTCCACCCCAGGAGGCGGCGCGCTAGCTGTGGGTTCTCACCCCCAGGAGGGCGGCGCAGCGGGGTCTCACCCAGGCGCCACCAGGGGCAGTCAATGGGTCTCACCCAGCGCAGGGTTAAGAGCGCGCGGCGGGGATCTCCAGCTCTACCCTAGGATGCCCATGTGGGCAAGCGTCAATGGGGGTCTCACACGCGCGAGAGGCGGCGTGGCGGGTCTCACCCAGGCCCAGGAGGCAGTGCAATGGGGTCTCACCCAGGCCCAGGAGGCAGTGCAATGGGGTCTCACCCAGGCCCAGGAGGCAGTGCAATGGGGTCTCACCCAGTACTGCCCTAGGGAGGGCAGGTCGCGGTCTGGTCTTCACCCAGGAGATCGGCAGTCGGAGCCGGGTCACACCCAGAGGTCGGCGCGGCGGGGTCTCTATCACCCAGGCCCATGGGGCTAGCCGGCAGTCGGGGTCTCACTTCCAAGATGGCGGTTCGAGGTCTCACCCAGGCCCAGGGGGCGGCGCGGCGGTGTCTCCCTACAGGCCTCAGGAAGGCGGCGCGGGGCGGGGTCTTCATCGCACAGGCACAGGGGGCGGGCGTAAATGCGGCGGGGTCTCACCCAGGCCCAGAGGGCAGCGCGGCGGGGTCTCACCCAGGCCCAGAGGCAGCGGGTTCACTCCTGCAGGCCAGGAAGGGCAGCGGGGTCTCACCCAGGCCCAGGGGGCAGCGGGGTCTCACTCAGGCGCAGGAGGCGGCACGGCGGGGTCCCACCCAGGCCCGCAGAGTGTCTTGCGGGCGTGCGGGGTCTCACCTTTACCCAGAGCCTCTAGAGGCTGTCGGGGTCCTCGCCCAAGGAGGCGCGCGGTGGTGGTCTCGAAGCCCATAGGCCGGCAGCGGCAGGCGCAATGGGGTCTCACCCAGGCCCAGGAGGCAGCGCAGGGTCTTCATGGCGTTGCTCGATCTCAGCCCAGTTTAGCGGCTGTATACTTCGTATATCATTGACATCCGGGAACACAACAGCCGCTCACAGTAGGTAAGGAACGTCAAGATTTCTGGAAGTGCGAGACGAGGGCCTGGGCAGGCAGGTGGGGGGGGTCTGGTGCGCTAGCGGAGTCACAGGATCGATACGCCAGTCACTCATCAGACGCCCCACCCTCACTGACCGTCGCCCAGTTAGTCTCAATTAACTGACCTCTCTACTTTATCGCTTACCAGGCCCCGGGCACCTCAAGTCCCCCGGGGAGCAATGCAAAGGGTCACACCCCTGACCAGATGCCCCAAGATTCAGGACGCTCAGCTGGAGAGCCTCAACCACAGGTCCCCATCACAGGACACGGGGCCCCCTCACAGGTTGGGGCCACTAGATCAACCCTGCTAATTCGCTAGAGGCCATACTAAAGATGACGTGGCAGGGCCCATTCCTGTCCTGTCGTGTGTAGGTAAATTCGTACATTGAAAATCCTGGAGCCTCCTTCTAGAACTCTGTGCTGTTTCTGTTTTTTCCTCCTGGTAATGTATTCTAATCTGGCAGCTGGGTGGTACCCATCCAGTTGTCAGACGGGGCTGGTCCGCTGCACCCATTGCCTGTGGAGACTGATATTGGACAGAGTCTGACTGGAGCAGACCGAACGACGCATCCCACGCAACCATGTAAAGTTACATTTCCGGAGGAATATCAAAGAACAACACAACAGCGACAGAGAAGTAGCTGCTAGAGTACTCTCTCAGGATTTACTAGACAGAGACTTACTATACATACCTGGAAAAAAGAGGGCACATGTCTTTAAAGGCTGGGAGGGGGGCGGCAGGTGATGGTCAGCATAAGGCAGTTTCTTTCTGCTGTCCACACACTCTGTGGATTGTTCGGGAGCGGCAGTGTAGATGGTTGCAGCAGTGAGGTGTCACAAGCAGTGGTCTTTCCTGCTGGTCACACACTCTGTGTATGTGTCGGGGAGCGGCAGGTGATGGTCGCAGCATGGTTGTCCTTCTGCTTGGTACACCACCACCTCTGTGGATGTTACGGGAGCAGCATGTGTGATGTCGCATCATGAGCAGATTGTCTTACGCTGCTGGTGCAAACACACTTGATGTGTCGGAGCATGCAGTGTTCGAGTCGCACCAGAGCAGAGTTGTGTCTTCTCTGGTCGCACACTCTGTGATTGTGTCGGGAGGCAGCAGGTGATTGGTCGCAAAGGCAGGTGAGTCGCAGCGGACCTGCAGCTTGGCAGCAGAGTGGATGGTTGCAGCAAGTGAGGTCACAGCATTTGTTGTCTTTCCTTCATGGTCAGAACACCTTCTGTGGATGTGTCGGGAGCAGGCAGTGTTATGGTCGCAGTTCAGGTGTGTCCTTTCTGCTGGTCCGCTTCCTCAGACTTCTTGGAATGTGTCGGAGGCGCAGTGATGGTCGCAAGCATTGTCTTTCCCTGCTGTCGGCACACTCCTGTGGATCTGTGTCGTGGAGGGCGTGCAGGTGATGTAGCAGAGCAGGTTGGTCTTCCTGTCCTGCTGGTCACACACTATGTGGATGTGTTGGGGAGCAGCAGGTGATGGTCGCAGCAGGTTGTCTTTCCTGCTGGTCACACACTCTGTGGATGTGTCGGGAGCAGCAGGTGATGGTCGCAGCAGGTTGTCTTTCCTGCTGGCTGCAATACCTGTGTATGTGTCGAAGGGAGGCGGCAGGTGATTGGTCGCAGCAGAGTAGAGGTTGCAGTGGATGCAGTTGCAGCAGGTGATGGTTGCCACGTCGAGGTGAGCGGGTCAGCAGCAGGCTTGTCTTCGCGTGCTAGTCGTCAGCACTATGATTTATGTCGGGGAGATCAATGCAGGTGATCTCTGGTCGCCAGGGCAGGCTGTCTTTCCTGCTAGGTTCCGCCCCACAGCTATGTATATGTCGGTCAGGGAGCTAGCAGTGTGATGGTTTTCGTACAGCTAGGTTTCTTTCCTGCTAGGTTTCACACACTAAGTGGACTGTGTTGGGGAGCATCCAGGGTGATGGTCGCAGCAGAGTTTCTTTTCCTGCTTTCAGCCCACCACACTGTGGATGTGTCGGGAGCTGCAGGTGATGGGTCCGCACGCGGAGCGGCATAGCTTAGAGAGTTGACTTTCCGCTAGGTCACATCACTATGCTATATTCTCGGGAGCCAGCAGGTGAGGGTCCCATGCTGCGGACTGTGGCAGTTGCAGCAGGTGATGAGTCGCTAAGCATGTTGTCTTTGCCTGTACTGGTGCGCACACTATGTGGAATGTGTCGGGAGCAGTCAGTTTGTCTTTGCCTGCTAGGTCACACGATCTAATGTATATCTGTCGTGGAGCGGGCATGGTATTGGCGCCTAAGCGGACAAGCAGTTGCAGCTAGTGATGGTGGCTAGGTCAGGTGAGGGTTGGCAGCAGGTTGTCCTTTACTGCTGGTCCGCGACAACCTCTTGTCGATGTTGTTCGAGGCGAGGTGCCCAACGATCTGTCCAGGTACGGGCAGCACAGGCTTCTATGGCTGCGCTGTAGCTCAGGGTTGACTACAACCTCCAGCACCATCAATCCTGGAGCCCAGGACCCCTCAGGGGATGGGCCGTGTCCTCACCTGCCCCCGACTCTCCACCTCCTCCACCATCGTAACCATCACTCAGCAGCAATATTTCTTCACTCGGTTACTCGCTCCGAACACCCCTCGGGGGCTCTCCGGGCCGTACCTTTCCTGCGGGGGCAGCAGGTGCTGCTCAGTCCTCATCACGAGGGTGAGGAGCGGCCTGTAAAAGCAGTGCGCCTGAAAGGACAAAAGGGGGTGAGAGTAGTGTCTGAAGTCGAGCGGCAGAGATTTGGCAGCTCTATCGCAATTGGCGATCGCTCTGTGCTGTCAATAGCCCTCCACAGCCAAATTACTAATTAGTGGTGACAGGACTTGTGAGCTCGCGGACTACTCGTGCACATTTCATCACGACATAGAACACAGCGCAATCGCAGCACAATGAAGACTCACTGGAGAGCTGCAAGAATTATCTGCTTAACCGCGAGCAAAAAGTATCAGAGATGCTCCAAGAACAGGTGCAACAACGGTCCGCGGGCGTGCACCCATGTGCTAGAGGGGCCCGGGGCATTTATTTGACTTAACACTAGGGCCCCAGGACACTTATAATAATAATAGTTGGCTGCAGTCCATTTCATAAGACATAATCATTAGGGCCCCCTGGGGCCTTTATGATGATTTTAAAAAGGCCCTATGTTTATTGTGGTAGAGATTTTAGTTCCGTCAAGCCAAACCAGGACATTTATGTGCCATATATATTTAGGTGGCCCACGATTCTACCATCAAGTGACATTAATCGTGTCGGAACTCCCACAGCTCTATAGTCGGCAGCAGGTGCAGGAAGTCTGGACAATCGTCGTCGCCCGTCTGCTCCTCCTCTGAACTCTCTTCCTTTGCTGCCAAGGGGGCCGAGGTTAAAGAGCTATTTGGGTGGTGTGTGTTGAGAGGGCCCGGGGCCCGCAGAGCACAGCACGGATATCTGCCAGGATCTGAAAGAGACAAAATGCAGAGGACAAAGCATCACTCGCATCTCATGGATAACTCAAGAGCCAACTAGCGAGGGCCATATAACACAACAGCAAGGGTGGCGGCCGAAACATCAGCTGTGGTGGCTAGTCAGCATGTGAGGGCCGGTTCTATCCGATGTGGTGTTGGCGTCCATCAGCCCCTCCAGCAGGATGTGCCGCCGATGAGATGGGTGGAGTTGGAGCTCTATGGCTTCTCTCCAGCAGCGCTGTGTGCATCAGGCATGTGGGGCCCCATGGATGTGTGTTGGCTCTATGGCCCCCTAGCCTGCAGCTGTGGGGTGCAGTCAGCATGTGGGGCCCCTGAATGTGTTTTGAGGGCTCTTATGGCCCCTCCATAGCAGACTTGATAGGGGTGGGCAGAGGCAGCATGTGGGCCCCTAGATCGGTGTGTTTGGCTCTATGGCCCTCTCCTGTGGGTGTAGTCAGGGCATAGTGGGCTGCCCTCCCTGGATAGTGGTTTTGTCTCTATGGCTCATCGCACTAGAACTGTGGTGCAGCTCAGCTATGTGGGCCCTGGATGGTGTGTTGCAATCTATGGCTCCGTCCTGTGGGTGCATCACATGGGCTCCCTGACTGGTGGTGTTGGCTCTATGGCTCTCTCCAGCTAAGCTGTGGGTGCAGTGACATTGTTGGGCCCCTGGTATGGTGGTGTTCTGGTCGTCCATGGATCCTCTGTGGTTGCAGTCAGCATGTG
>JAODAL010041359.1:0-35958 GCA_025379985.1 Phyllomedusa bahiana | reverse complement strand
AAGTCAATGAATTTACATACTGGGTCACACAGACTACCAATCCCGGAGACAATGGAACGGTCAGGAGGATCAACCAGATCCTTGTGCATTTTGGGCAATAGATAGAGTGTAGGGATTTTCAAACCAGCAAAAAAATTTTTTGTATAATATTGAGGTTTAAAGCTTTTTCAATAACTTGATATAACTCCTGAGAGAAATTAATAATTGGGTTATATGAAAGCTTCTCACATCTATCTTTGTTGTATAATTGTCTCCATGCCTCATGTTCATATTTGATAATTTGCCATAACGCAGTATTTCCACCTTTGTCCGCAGGTTTATATACGACATCTGTATAAGATGTTAACTCTCTCAGTGCCTTTCTGTGTTCAAATGTTAAGTTATCATTGATCAATCTTTTGGGAACAAAGAAAAAACAAAGAAAAATGGAGGAAACTTTGATTTGGGTATTATATTATTAGGAAATTTACCTTGTTGGTCGACATTTTATCTATTCAACAAATCTTGTAATGTTTGTAATGCTTCTTGCTCTGCTAAACTCTAGGTCCCATCAGAGTTTCTAGTTGCATGGAATTTTCTCAGGATTAATAAAGGTCCTTTAAGGCTGTAAAAAAAATCAAAAGGATTACAGGGAGCAAATATAAGGCCCCTACTCAAAAGATTTTATTCTTGGAGTTTCCTCAATTGAGGTGGATGATTTCTTTCTTGCAACAAGATCCTTCTCAAGATCTTTATTAAATTTTTTGTAATAGCTCTTCGGATAGATCTTTTTAAATTTTAGATTGGATCGCATCAATTTCTTTTTCCAGTTCCAAGAAGGAGGTTTCATTTGACTGAATTAGCAGTTCCATGAAACTCTGCGAACATTTATAAGCTTTTTCCTCCAATGTATGTCAAAATCAAAGCCATCAATGTTAAATGAGGGAAAAATCTGCACCCTCAAACTTCTCAGTATTAGACCCGAGTCAGGTATTTTTCCAAGAAAGTCTTACTCAACAAGATCTTAGCACATTTATAAAATATATTTTTTTATTTCATCAATAATTTCTTAGATTCACCATTACCAGTTACAAACAAGTTGGGATCGTCCCGAAACATCCACGGTTTAGAAATTGATGGCTGTGTTTTGAGTAATTGTGAGCTGTACACTGGCTACCTTACATTGTATCAAAGTGTCATATCTTAAGTAGTGTTGAGCGATTTTTATCGACAAAGTTGAAATCGGCAAGGTTTTTATGGTGATCGAAATTTCCAGATCATGCGATAATTAAGGTTAAAATCTGTGCATCATCTATTAAGATCGCGCCTTTTTCGGCGCTTCCTGTAATTTTGGCGGCCAGCAAATCAGATTACAGAATAGAGCAGGGTGAGATGTGTGTGCGACGTCATGACTGGGATGTGTATGGTTGCGATTGGCTGGAAAAATCACATGACGCTCGTTTTACATAGAACAGCGTTTCCTGTTTCAGCCTCAGTGTCTCTCAGCGTCTCATAGGGATAGGACCTGCGTTCTGCCTGTGGCCAAACAGCTCAGCGAAATTAGTCTATTTCTGCACAGAGAAACCTCTACTATTAGCTGTGATCCTTCCAATTAGTTACATTAGGGATTTGAACAATTTATGTAGTTAGCTAGAGAATTTTAAAGCAGAATCTACCACTGTAAATTAACGGTGGTGGAGAGCGGGGGGGGGGGGGCCCGTGGCGAACACAGACAAGCTCGATCTTTAAAGAACACTGGATAAAGTCCCAAGACTTAGTGTAGACTAGGGACTTTGTAGTGGAATATCTTTTATTATTAAAGTTTGCTTTTGAAATAGTTTCCTGGAATTGGGCAGCCTGTACTTATATTGGATAACACTCATTTCTAGTAACTGCAGGTCTCTTTGTTAGCTTGCAACAACTCCACTTTATTATCAATATACATTTCAGATAGAGTGGTGCAATTTTTACCCAATACACCTGTGACTGTTTGATATATAAACCTTGGCACTTAAAATTACGAACCAGTCAATCTTGTAGTCAGGACAGGTTGTTTGGTTGCCAAAAATACCGTGTATCATACGGAAAACATCACAGTTACGTGTTTTTTGACTTTTGCGCATCTCAGCACTGTTCATTGAGCAGCTTTACGTAAAATCTTTAAATATCAGCAAGGCTATATTCACCCAGGTGAATTGAAAGTGCATAAAAATACAGTTTATTATATCAAAACATAAAGTTAAGTGTATTTTGACTTTTGCGCACCAGCACATGTTTCATTGACGCCCAGCATCTACGTAAATCTTAAAAACAGCAATTCTATATTCACCACAGGTGAATTTGAAAGGTGCAAAAAAATACAGTTTATGTTATATCAAACATAACAGTTACGTGTTTTTGACTTCTTTTGCGCACTCAGCACTGTTCATTGACGGCTAGCATCTACGTAAAATCTTAAACCAGCAATTCTATATTCACCACAGAGTGAATTGAAAGGTGCAAAAAAATACAGTTTATATAATCAAAAAATAACAGTTACGTGTTTTTTGACTTTTGCGCACCCAGCACTGTTCATTGACGCAGCTTCTACGTAAATCTTAAAACAGCAATTCTTATTCCACCACTGGTGAATTGAAAGGTGGCAAAAAATCAGCTTTATTATATCAAAAACAGAACGTTACGTGTTTTTTGACTTTTGCGCACTCAGCCACTGTTTCAATGACGAGGCGAGCATTCTACGTAAATCTTAAAACAGAAATTCTATATTCACCACAGGTGAATTGAAAGGTGCAAAAAATACAGTTTATTATATCAAAACATAAACGTTACGTGTTTTTTGACTATTGCGCAACTCAGCAAAGCACTGTTCATTGACGCAGCATCTACGTTAAATCTTAAAACAGCAATTCTATATTCACAACAGGTGAATTGAAAGTGTGGCAAAAAATACAGTTTTTTATATCAAACATGACAGTTACGGTGTTTTTTGACTTTTGCGACCCAGCACTGTTCAATGACTCGCTTTATGTAAATCTTAAAAACTGCAAATTCTATATTCACCCACAGGTGAATTGAAAAGGTGCAAAAGTACGTTTTATATATCAAAACATTAACAGTTACGTGTTTTTTGACTTTTGCACACTCAGCACTGTTCCATTGACGCTGCATCTACGTAAAATCTTAAAACGCAATTCTATTTTCACCTACAGGTGATTGAAAGGTGCCAAAAATACAGTTTTTTATATCAAAACAGAAACACGTTACGTGTTTTTTGACTTTTGCGCACCAGCACTGTCATTGTCGCAGCTTCTACGTAAATCTTAAACAGCAATTTTAATTCACCTGTGGTGAATTGAAAGGTGCAAAAAATACAGTTCTATTACTTCAAAACATCACGTTTACGTGTTTTTTTGTATTTTGCGCAATCAGCACTGTTCATTGACGCAGCTTCTACGTTAACTTCTTAAAACAGCAATTATATATTCACCACAGGTGAATTGAAAGGTGCAAAAAATTCAGTTTCTTATTTCATAACTTAACAGTACGTGTTTTTTGACTTTGCGCACCCAAGCACTGTTCATTGACGAGCATCTACTTAAATCTTAAATCTGCAATTCTATATTCACCTCAGGTGATTGAAAAGGTGCAAAAAATCTAGTTTATTATATCAAAACATAAAACAGTTACGTGTTTTTTGACTTTTGCGCACTCTAGCACCTGTTCATTGACGCAGGGCATCTACGTAAATCTTAAATCAGCTCTTCTATATTCACTAACAGGTGAATTGAAAGGTGCAAAAAATACAGTTTTATTATATCAAACATAAACAGTAGTGTTTTTTGACTTTGCGACCCGCCACTGTTCATAGACGGCTGCATTCTACGTAAATCTTAAAACAGCAATTCTGATATTCACCACAGGTGAATTTGAAAGGTGCAAAAATTTCTGTTTATTATATCAAACTAACGGTTACGTGTTTTTTGACTTTTGCTCACTCAGCATGTTCATGACGCAAGCATCTACCGTTAATCTTAAAACAGAAATTCTATATTCACCACAGGTGAAATGTAAGGTGCAAAAAATCAGTTTTTTTATATCAAAACATAACAGGTACAGTGTTTTTTGACTTTTGCGCAGTCTGCACTGTTCAATTGACAGCAGCATCTACGTAATCTTAAAACTGCAAATCTAATATTCACAAGGTGAATTGAAAGGTGCAAAAATATTCAGTTTATTATATAATAAATAACAGTACGTGTTTTGACTTTTGCGCACCCAGCACTGTTCATTGACGCAGAATCGATGATAAATTTTAAAACAGCAATTCCTATTATTCACCACAGGTGAATGGAATGGTTGCAAAAAAATACAGTTTACTTTATATCAAAACATAACAGGTTACGTGTTTTTTTGACTATTTGCACAATGCAACTTTGGTTCATGACGCAGCATCTAGTAAATCTTAAAACTGCAATTCTATATTCACCACGGTGAAGTGTAAGGTGCAAAAATACAGTTTTATTATATCCAAAAATAACTAGTTACGTGTTTTTTGAATTTTGAGCACTCCCCAGCATGTTCATTGACGCAGCATCTAAGTAAATCTTAAAACAGATTCTATATTCACCAAGGTGAATGAAAAGGTGCAAAAATACAGTTTATTATATCAAAACATCACAGTTACGTGTTTTTTTTGACTTTGCCGCACTCAGCACTGTTCATTGACGCGAGCATCTACGTAAATCTTAAAACAGCAATTTATATTCAACCACACAGGGAATTGGAAAGGTGCAAAATACAGTTTATTATATCAAAACATAACAGTTACGTGTTTTTTGACTTTTGCGCACCCAGCACTGTTCATTGACGCAGCATCTACGTTAATCTCTAAAACCAAGCAATTCTATATTACCACAGGTGAATTGAAGGTGCAAAAAAATACAGTTTATTATATCAAAACATAACAGTTAGTGTTTTTTGACTTTTGCACATCCCTGCACTGTTCATTGACGCAGCATTACGTAAATCTTAAAACAGCATATTTCTATATTCACCACAGCGTGAATTGAAAGGTAGATGCAAAAAATACAGTTTATTATATCAAAAATAACAGTTACGTGTTTTTTTTGACTTTTGCGCACCAGCACTGTTCATTGAACCGAGATTACGTAAATCTTAAACGCAAATTCTATATTCACCACAGGTGGAATTGAAAGTGCAAAAAATACAGTTTTATTATATAAAAACATAAACAGTTACGTGTTTTTTGACTCTTTTCGCACCAGCAATGTTCATTGACGAGCATTATGTAAATCTTAAAATAGCAATTCTATATTCACCACAGGTGAATTGAAAGGTGCAAAAAAATACCGTTTTATTATACCAAAATGATAACAATACGTTTTTTTTTGGACTTTTGCAGTCCAGATTTGTTGATAGACACCTTGCAGTTAAATTGAAATCCAGCATATTTTTGTTTTGATTAGGAGGGGGATTTGAGAAAAATAGCTGTGATTTGCAGTCTTTTATATGAGACTTTCAAAATATTCCATACCTTCTCAAATTTTCTATATTTCTAAACCATGGAGCGAAATGCAGGTGGTAAGCGAAGCAAAGAGGGGGGTAGCACATGGAGTAGAGGTACCGAGAGAAGGTGCATCCTTCCAGTGCTGGCGACAAACGCATGCAAGCGGATCGTCTGTTGCCAGGACGTAGGCCTGTCATCGTCGTGGGTCAGGGCCATGTGAATATAAGTATACGAACTATCGCGCCAATCTGTCCTCAGTGGTTAATGCAACCTGCATCTAGCAGTTTAACCTCCTTGTCCCGCAGAGTCAGGCCACAAATGTCGTCATCAGCATCCTCAGCATCCGTCAACATGAAGCAGCCAATGTCAACTCGTGTAACCACCACTGGGATTATTCATTTTCTGAGACCTCTTTGATGACAAAATGCGGTTGGGGGTCAGAAGGCATGTTTAAAAGATCAAGAGGAATGATTTCAGTCTCGCCTATGACGCCCATTTACTGATGCCATCAGAGGAGGTGAGGAAACGGTCAATCGGCGAAATCCAGGGCGGTCGGCAACGCCTTTGCTGTGCCCTTGCTTGTAAGCCCGCAGTTTGGATGCAGAAAGTCAGGACGACAAGTCTCTGTGTTGTGTGATGATGATTGATGACGACATTGCGGATCCATCCTGGTCTTTTCCACTGAATTTGCTTGCAGAGCGCTTCATCAGTGGACGGAGGAGGAAGACGTTGGGGTAGTGTCAATACGGGTCCCGCCACAAAAAGGGAGAGGCGCGGTCGCAGAAGTCCGCTGATATGATTCCGCCAGGCCTACGGTCGCGCAAACCAGCTCCTCGCTTTATCGACGTCAAAAAAGGTCCAGGACCTCTCAAGCTGGCCTTCTTTGGGAGCATGAGCCTCTGATTCTCACCAGCGATGTCATATGCCGCCTTTGCCGTAACGCATAAAGTAGAGGCAAGAAACTTAAGTGGTTAACCTCCTCCAACTTGTCTAGTCGCATGACCAAGCGAATGCTTGAGTTGAATTGGAGGGAACACTTGGCCAAAAAGGCCAGACAGGACGCCGAGCTCCAACCACTGTCCACCCTCTGTCTCGCCTCCTCCTCCTCCGCCACAAAAAGCAGTTCCTCAGCCTGCCCATGTCTATCAGAGTCATGATCAGGATCAGCCTCCGCTTCAGCCTCCACAGTCGCGACGAGTACACCAGCACACCTGAGAACCATCCTACTACTTCTCCTCCGCCAGTTTGGACGACCTGCTGCCGTACAGCGGCCAGTTCTAGCAAGCCAGCTTCTGTCTTCCAGGTTTGGGAGCAGAAGAAACACTTTACCAAAACCATCCCAAAGCCTAAAAGCTGAACGTCGGGCATTGCCAAGGCTTTTGGCTTGGAAATGTTGCCTTTCGTCTGGTGGAAAAGATGGTTCCGCAGGTCATGGCCCTCGCTTGCCCAATACCAGATGCGTTCAGGCATTTCTTTGCAAAAAAGGGCCGTCCCTCCCTGGCCAGCCAAAACGTGTCATCTAAAAATTTCAAGCGCGTTGTCTGCATCTGTGTCCGGAAAAGGTCCATCTCTCCACCGGACACAATGGACTAGTAAAGCACGGCCAAGGCCGCTATAATCTCTGTGATAGCTCATGGGTGAGTGGGTGGATGTATCTGGGGGTGACGGTGGCTCTCTAGGCTCGGCGCACGCTCTTCAAAAACCGCAGGGATGGTGCAGGGCTCTTTCCCCAAGGTCTCTGGTGGCATCAAGTGCCACAGATAAACGGGCCGTGTTGAAATTATCTGCCTTGGAGACGTCCACTCACAGGTCAGGAGATGTGGAGGCTCTAAGCAACGAGCCGAGCGGGCTGGGTGACCAAGAACCTTGTGCCAGGCAATGGTTGGTGTGCGATAAAAAAAACGGGGAATCTGCTGGGCCGCCCTTAAGATCGGTAGGCTGGAGCACATCATGCTGTCACATGTCATGACTTGTCGTCCCAGAAATTTCTAAGAGCTACCCGGGCTGGACTGCTGCTGAAGAAGGCTCGAGGTCTGGTTCGCACTTCCGCCGTTCGCACCCTGTATGCTTGTCCGCTGGCTGGTTTGCAGCGTCAGCTCGACCTCCCGTCAAAAAGAATTTCACGTCTCAATGTTGAAAGTGGCAACACGCTGGAATTCCACCATCCACATGCTTCAGCGATTGTGGCAGCAGCGCAATGCCATTACGCAGTACGAAGTGACACATGGCCTGGACAAGCAGCGGTTCCGGACATCGGGCGGTGTTGAACCACAGAGAGTGGAGGCAGGTGAAAGAGCTCTGCACCTTCCTTTGCAGTTTTGATAGAAGCCACCAAAATGGTTACAGTGCGGACAATGCCTTGTCAGCATGACATTGTGGTGATCTTAGTTCACTGGAACCGATTCGTTGGACACTCTAAACAACAGGTCCAGCCAGCGACAGAGGTCGGAGACGGAGACACAGATGCGGACACAGGAGCTTTATCTCCGTCAAATCCACAAGGCCCGGACAGTTTCACATCATCGGTCTTCATTTAGGCAGTGGTTCGGGGTCCGGGATAGTGCAAGGTTGGACGGCATACAGACTTCAGGGCTTCTTCTCTGGATGTCAGGGCTGTGTTGAAGCTTGTGCGGAGGCAGCGGGGAGAGGAGGTATGAGGAAGAGTTAGTATACTTAGGCACGATGTTCCCGACGTCACTGCCATTGGAAAGAAGGTTGGCGCGAATTGAGGCGGAGGAGGAAGATGAGGAAGAGTCAGTTTGCTGAGTGCCCTCGGACCCAGTGGGCTTGGGAAATCAAGGACTTCCATTACTCATATGAGTGCTTGGATGCTCACATTACCATCCAACATGATCGTCGCATTAGGCCATCAAGGAACAACAGTTACTGGGTGGCCACCCTCCTGGATCCCCGGTAAAAAACAAAAATCAGCACTTTCCTTCCACCCACCCAAATAGAGAGTAAAATGCAGGAAATGGAGACCTTGCTGATTGATCAACTGGAGACATCTGTTGCGTCTGCTTCACGTTCCCCAAATGTCACGGTGGAACAACATCAGCGACGTGACAGCAGTAGAGTGCCAAGTAGGCGTAGCGGCAGCAGCAGGCAAGGTGGCAGAAGCCTAATGGGTGACCTCTGGCAATCTTTGTTTACCACCTCACCAACGCATGCAATGCAGGGCACACATCCAACACACAGAGATCAGCTTAAGATCATGGTGCACGACTATCTGCGTCTCAACACCGATGTTTTTGCATGTGTTCCGGACCCAATAGACTTCTGGGTATCCAAAATGGACGAATGGCCGAGCTGGCTCGTCACGCCATAGAGGTGTTGTCCTGCCCAGCAGCCAGCGTCATATCTGAGCGGACCTTCAGCACAGCTGGAGGAGTCATTACAGACAAACGCATCCGGCTTTCCACAGATAATGTGGATCGTTTGACTTTCATCAAGATGAATCAGGCATGGATCTCTGATGATGTTGTGGCCCCAATTGCCGAGGTCACCGATTAGTTGCCGGTCTACTTCACATTCCTTTTCAAACAGAAATGGTCCTCTTGAAAACTTTTTTTTAAAATGATCATTTCTTACTGCAATTTTTATTCTCTTTTCCCAACAGTTCATTTTGATGGTTTTGCTGTGTGGTGACTGTAAAAGACAGCAAGGTTTCATGACAACACCGGATTCCATTTACTACTTCTATCTTAAAAGGTTTTCGCTTTGTCAATGGTTTTGAGGTTTCATGTTGCTGTGAGATTACAGCTATATCATGTCCTTTGGAACAGAATGTGGCTTCTAAGTGGAATTTCTTCCCTCACAATATTTTTAATAGTGGCTGAGAGTCATATTTATAATTTTTTGGGTCATGTAGCTGTGAGATTACAAGCTATAATCATGGTCCCTTTGTAACAGAAATGTGGGCTTCTAAGTGGCATTTCTCCCTCACAATTTTTTTAACAGTGGGCAGAGAAGTTATTTTATAATTTTTTGGGGTCATGCTGCTTTGAAATGCAGCAATTTATACCAGGTCCTATTATAAAAAAAATGTTTTTACTACAGACATTTGTCTAGTTCACAATTGACCAAGTGGCTCAAGGGTCATGCCTTTGGAATTTTTGGGGGCTTTTTGCTGTGACATGCAGCTATATACAGGTCTATTCTTAAAAAAATGTTGTTTCTAACAGACATTTGTTCTTCCAATTGACAAAGTGGCGTCAAGGGTCATGCTTTGAATTTTTTGGCGGGGCATTTTGCTGTGACATTGCAGTATACTCAGGTCCTATTCTAAAAAATGTTGTTCTAACAGACAATTTGTTCTTCACAATGTCAAGAGTGGTCAAGGGTGATGGGGCTGTCAGAAACAGGAATAGTAGGACACTGTTAAAGGACACATATTGCAAAATGACTTGTTTTTGCAAGATATTTAAAACCATAGCTATCAATCCCTGTATTGCATGACAACCCATTTAATTCAATGAAAAAAAAGAGAAACAAAGACATGGTGGGATTCCATACCTTATTTTAAAATGTGTTTTCTAGAATTAAGTACTAAAAAACTTGCATGTACAAAAATAAGCTGTTAAAAAAATTCCTCTGAATTGGTACAAGGGGGAGGTACAGGAAAACTTGGACCAGATGTAGGTTATTCATGAGGACATGGATTATGGAGCACGGGACAAGAGAACAAAGTACAGAGACCCATTTCCTCCAGCACGATTGAGTTAAAATGAGAAAAAGAATGCCACGATAAAAGGCACCCTGGGTGTAACAGAGCGATTAAACCACCAGTATTTCAAGTGAGCTCAATTGGTCCACTTCATACGGAGGGGCAAGCGCTCCAGGTATTGACTGTGTATAGAGGAAGGCTGGAGTTTCACACTTCCGTTCCGACTATGCTTCAGCACGACAGTTTCGTTGCTGGTCAATCAGGGGTTTTAACCTGAGTGTTAATAGATTGACGGGAGTCAGCCTGGGCATTTCACCGCACCTACTGTAACTCAGGCCCTGGTCATGGCTGTGGCCCCAGGACTGGTTAATCATTGTCAGTTCATACTAAAAGATGGTGGTTGAATGATCCTTTTCCGGCACTTTTTAAATGTTCTGGGTGTCATTGCAGGTTGTGGGCTCATGTTGTGGCCCAGGAAAGGTGTATAGTCAATGTCCAAGTGAAACAAATGGTGGTTGAAACTGAAAGACTCCTTTTTCCGGAGCACTGTTTTAAATGTGGGGGTAATGAGGGTTTGGGGCTCATGCTGTGGCCCTGGGGAACAGTTATAGTCAATGTCCAGTGAAACTAAAATGGTGGTTGAAAGTACTCCTTTTTTCCGGCACTTTTTAAATGTGGGGGGTCATTGCAGGTTTTGGGCTATGCTGTGGCCCAGGGACAGGTATAGTCAATGTCAGTGGAAACTAAAAATGGTGGTTGAAAGATCCTTTTTCGGCACCTTTTTAAATGTGGAGGGTGGGTCATTGCAGGTTTGGGGCTCATGCTGTGCCCAGGACAGGTGTAGTCAATGTCAGTGAAACTAAAATGGTGGTTGAAAGACTCCTTTTCGGCACTTTTTAAAGATATGGTGGGTATTTGCAAGGTTTGGGGCTCATGCTGTGGCCAGGACAGGTATAGTCATGTCAGTGAATAAAATGGTGTTGAAAGGATCTTTTTTCTGGGCTCTTTTTAAAATGTTGGGGGTCATGCAGGTTTGGGGATCATCTGTGGCCAGGACAGGTGTATAGTCAATGTAAGTGAAACTAAAATGGTGGTTTGAAAGACTCCTTTTTTCGGCACTTTTTAATGTGGGGGTCTGCAGGTTTGGGGCTCATGGCTGATGGCAAGGACAGGTATAGTCAATGTCCAGTGAAATAAAATGGTGGTTTAGAAAGACCTCTTTTTTTCCAGACTTTTTAATTGTGGGGATCATGCAGGTTTGGGGCTCTTGCGGTGGCCAGGAAAGGTATAGTCAATGTCCAGTGAAACTAAAATGGTGGGTTGAAAGACTCCTTTTTCGGCACTTTGTAAATGTGGGGTCATGCTGGTTTGGGGGCTCATGCTGTGGTGGCCACGGTACAGGTGTATAGTCAATGTCCAGGTGAAACTAAAATGGTGGTTTTTGAACAAAAGGACACCTTTTTCCGGCACTTTTAATTGTGGGGGTCTTGAAGTTTGGGGCCTCATGCTGTGCCCAGGACAGGTTATAGTCAATGTCCAGTTGAATACTAAAGATGGTGGTTTTGAAAGACTCCTTTTTCCGGCACTTTTTAAATGTGCTGGGGTCATGCAGGTTTGGGCTCATGCTGAGTTCCAGGTCAGGATATTCAATGTCCAGTTCAAGTACATGATGGTTCAAATAATAATGCCTTCTGACACTTTTTAATTGTGGTGTAATGCAGCGTTTATAGTGTCAGGTGTGGTACAAGACAGGGATAGTAAATGGTCTGTGACATTTTTCTCCTAGTGACTTTTATAACCTAAGGGTGTTGCTAAGATGTAGCATGTCTCATTTGATTGTTGTGGATGTTAATTTCAGGCTTCTCCTGCCTTGTTTGGGTGTAATAATGAAGGTTGTTGTTGCTCTCCCATAGAACTTTTAATGGTTCATCCGCGCCATAATCGATGCTCACTATCGAAAAAACCTTATCGATAGCGGGCCGGACTATAGACTATCGAGCGAGCTCGATAGCCAACGCAATCGCTCAACACTAATCTTAAGCATTGTCCAATGAAAATGTATAATACAATAAGTACAAAAATGTATATAAATACATATATCTATTTCTCTCTATATACAAATATATATGTCCCTCTATAGTCCATCTATAGGTACAATGTTTCCTTAAAATCTTTTTTCCTAGTAACAAATGTTACAAATTACAAGCCAGTACAATTAAACAGACATGCTTATAATTTACTCATTTGCTATTACTTATTCCAAGTTGCTTGTACATGTCAAGTTATGATTGAGGATATTGCTGTAGAAGAAGCACAAATTTACACAAAACAAAACATTAACAAAACTAATTTATTCAGAGAAGATGTTATGCATTATGTTATTTTTAAGTTACTAGCCATTCAGCAAATATAAGTTTAGTGTGGCTGAGTGGCTCAGTACATTTTAGTGATTAATACATGCAAGGTAACACAGTAACACATTCCACATGGTTTTAGTACAAAAACTAAACTGTATAAATATAAACTTGTGCACTGCTGAAAAAATAAGGGGGACACTAAAGAAATAAATCCTCGATCTCAATGAGTGAAATATTCCAGTTTCAATTCTCTATTCATTACATAGTGGAACGCGTTAAGAACATAACAAAAAAATGATCAATGAAAAATTAATATCCCACGCAGGTCTAGATTTGGACTAATACTCAAAATCAAAGTGGAAGATCAAATTTCAGGCTGATCCAACTTCAGTGGAAATGTCTCAAGACAAGGAAATGAGGCTCCACGTGCCACTATGATCTCCCTTTAACACCTTCACATCCTCCTGATGAGGCAGCTGATGTTCTCCTGAGGTATCTCCTCCCAGACCTGGATTAAAGCATCAGTTAATCCCTGGACAGTCTGTGGTGCAACATGGCATTGGTGGATGGAATGAGACATGATGTCCTAGATGTGGTCGATTGGATTCAGGTCTGGAGAATGGGCAGGCCAGTACATAACATTAATATCTTCATCAAGCAGAAACTGCTGACACACTTCAGCCACATGAGGCCTAACATGATCATCCATCAGAAGAAACCCAGTGCCCAATGCACCTGCATATGGTCTCACAGTGGGTCTGAGGACCTCATCTCGGTACCTAATAGCAGTCAATGTACCTTTAACTAGCACATAGAGGACTGTGTGGCCCTATAAAGAAATGCCTCCTCACACCATTTCTGACCCACTGCCAAACCGGTCATGCTGGAGGATGTTGCAGGCAGAAGAATGTTTTCCATGGTGACTCCAGACTGTCAAATCTGTCAAATGTGCACAGTGTGAACCTGCTCTCATCCGTGATGAGCAAAGGGCACCAACGTCGAATCTGCTAATCTTGGTGTGCACTGGCAAATGTCAATCGCCCTGCATTGTGTTGGGACTTTAAGCACAAGCTTAAACACCGACTTGTGGATGTCAGGCCCTCATACCAATCTCATTGAGTTTGTTTCTGACAGTTTGAGCAGACACATGGATATTGGTGGCCTGCTGGAACTCATTTTGCAAGGCTCTGTCACTGCTTCTGCTGTTCCTCCTTGCACAAAGGAGGAGGTAGCGGTCCTGCTGCCAGTTGTTGCCCTCCTATGGCCCCCTCTACGTCTCCTGGTGTACTGGCCTGTCTCCTGCTATCTGCTCCACTGTGCTGACAGACACAGATAACCTTTGTGCCACAACTCACATTGATGTGCCATTTTGGATGAGCTGTACTACCTGAGCAACTTTTGTGGGTTGTAGACACCACCTCATGCTACCTCTAGGGGTGAGAGCAATGACAAAATGCAAAAGTGCCCAAAGCAGCCAAAAAGGATGAGAACAGAGAAATGATCTGTGGTCATCACCTGCAGAAGCACTCCTTTATAGGGGTTATCTTGCTAATTACCTATCATTTGTACCTGTTGTCTGTTCCATTTGCAGAACAGCAGTAAAAATTGATTTACAATTAATGTTGATTCATAACTGGACAGGTTGATTTCACAGAAGTGTGATTGACTTGGAGTTACATTGTGTTGTTTAAGTGTTCCCTTTAAACTTTTGAGCAGTGCATATGGCTTCTTTTTAATTACCATGTTTTAAACATGTAATGCCCCATCTGCTTTCTTTTTTCTCTCATTGTTGATGCATTTCAATCAAGAACTAATGGTACAAAATTCAAGTTTCAACTCTTTAATTTGCTTTGTCTGCTAAATGATGTTAATCTAACAAATGAATCCCATACAATTGATGAATTCTAACAACTACAGGGGAAAATTATATGTAATATGAAAGCTAAAAGTTATTAATCTAAAAAACCCCGCTTTACATAGGATGTCTGACATTCCTGCTATGCCTGTTTTAGTAAATATTTCTTGAGCATCTTCTCTTGTAACATTGTTGCCTGCTGTTCATCTATTATTTCTTCTTATCTATTACCTATTTCTTACTGAATCAGTCAGATGATTTTTATCAGTTCAGTTTTCTAAATCCTGTACATAAACACTCTGGCAGCACTTTATATATAAAATAGAAACCCCTCCAAAAAATGTTAAGGACCTAATTAACATAAGGGATAGACAACATGTTTCAGCCGACACCTGCCCAAAATGGCTGAGATAAACCCCAATTTTGATCTCCATAGATGATTTGGTCAGAAGCAGCCACCACATCAAAGTGGTTAGACTGGAGGACCTTTCTTATCTGATTAGTGTCTCTCAATGTAATTGTATGGTGTCAGGTGGTTGACATGGCAGTCAGGGTCCTAGTGAAGCCCTGCAGCTCTGCCATGATAGTACTTTTATTATTCACTTCTCTATCAAAGGAGAGCTGTAAAACAGCTGAACACTGAAATACAATAGTCTAAACAAACAAGTGATTGAATATTCAAGTCTCCTGGTGGGACTAAAAATGGAAGTTAAGAAATTTTGTTTTACAATAAAATTCCTTTCTCATTTATAATAAATACCTAACATAATAACTATTGTCACGTCTGTAAAAGTCCAAACATTTAAAGTGTTACCTTTTTATCCTGCTTTGTGATTTTTTAATATTTTTAAATATCAGGTAACAAAAGATAGCAAAAAAAGCAATCCTAGAATTGCTGTTATTTTCTGTGACTTTGCGTCCTAACAAGTGGAATGAAAAGTGAATGAAAAGTCACAAGTACTACAAAAGAGTACCAATACAAAATACAGCTCAACCAGCAAAAACAGGCACTCTCAATGCTTCAAATCACTGTCAATGAATTTACAGACAATTGACAACTCTGCTGCATTACAGTAGACAAAATATAAGCTGAGGATATATGGTTGACTGTGGTTGTTAAACTGTCCATCCCTAGCAATTAGGACAATGGTTTTTAGGCAGTCTATCCATAGCAACGAGGCTGTCAGATGTGACTCAACTGTTAAAGAGCAGATATACTTCTAGAAAGCCTATGTGTCATTGAGACTTGTCAGTTTTGATCAGTGGGGGTCTGGTGACAAGACCCCCATTAACGCTTAAATGAAGTGGCAGAAGTACTCAGACATAAACTGTGCCCAGGTGGCTGTGATGGGCTCTACTTGTTAGCAGTAGACGGGTTCATTGAATGTCTATGTGTTTTGTGAAAGTGCAATTACTCTTTAAACTCAAAAAATAACTGGCACTGTGCTAATAGAATAGAAATGGAAAGCAGCTTGGCATCATACCATTCTGAGGCTGTAGTTTTATCCAGTTCTTCTAAAATATATATTTAAATGGAGAAACCCATTACATAAAGTATTATTAGTATATAAGAAATCAAAATTAAGCATTTTTGCTAATAATCAGTATTGTTATATTCAAGGATACACATTTTCTTGTATTTGCTGCTATTGTCTTTATATTAGTATCTTGGATACACCTACATTTCTATTTAGTTAATTCTTGTCTTTAACCTTATTTTTACTGTAAAATAACTTTATTTTCAGTAGCTAGTTTACTGTAACCAGCTTGAAAGTAAACATTCAAGTACCTAACTGCTGCTACAGTTTTTTTGCAGTTTGTCTTTCTTTATTATACATTTGAAAATACATACAATTACATAAAATAAAAAAACAAAGATATTAAGTATTTTTATATCTATGTATAGATATTACACATACTGCTTATATAAGACTTTCATTTGAATAATTTCGAAAATAAGCTGAAAGTAAAGTTTGCCAATGATTCACAGGTGAGAAAACAACTGTCAAACACTTGCAATATTATATCTTCACAGTGGTTTCAGAAACAAACAAAATTGCTATCTAGTTTTGAGTTTCAAACAATGTTTCTACTGTTTTCTTACATTGACTGGACTTAACAGGGTGCCAATTTCATAGAAAAAGAATGGGGAATAGGATTTTATTTCAGTATTGTGTTTCACCTTGACTTAGTCTGTGATGGATTTTTCAAACAGCACTCCATCATAATACTATAGTTTGATGCTGAAACTCAGCCTTTTGAAAGATCTGCCAAATTAGGACTCTAACAATGTGTGCAAGAGATATTGCACCCATGACCTATCTGTTTTTCATCTTGGCTTTATACTACAAAAAGGAAAATAATTGTCTCCTCTAGTTTCATACCATTCCAAGAATAGGAACATTTTAAGTCTTTTTCTATCATGAAGTGTCCAAGCACATAAAAAATAGAGAAGGATGAATGTTACACCTTGTTTAATTTTCTATGGATTACGTACTCTGACTAGTTCTCGCTATTTAAAATTGACAATGTTATATAGATTTCCACCCTCCCAGTGGATGTCTAGAAAACCTACAATGATGACTCGCAATATATTTGACTAAAAGATCTGAACAAGGATTTATGTTAAAAATAATTTTCATTCAATGAGATAAAATATCAAGGATTTGGATAATCTGGTACAGGAATCAACTGAGAGTAGTCTATGTCACTTTGCCATGGGTCTTTTACAAGTTTTAACCGACCAACCCAACCACATCACTTTTTCTAATAATATTGAAACATGATTCCTAAATAATTTCAATCAAATAATATTATTTCAAATTGAAAGAATCTTCCGATATATAGGACAAATAACGTTATGATATCAAGACAAATGAAAACCATAAAGCTTTCAAATAATGCCATTATATTTTCAACTCCTGTACCTAAATACTACTATACTTTGCCCAATTAATGTTACTATACAATGTTACTGTTACTGTTAATGTTACTATAAAACATTATTCTGTGCCTAAATATTGTCATATAATGCCCAAATAATCCTTAATGCAGTGCCCAAATAATATCACTATACTGTACCTAAAATAATCTCTCAAAATTTTTCCTAAACACTGCCGTAAGAAATTCAAACAATGTGGCCACACTATGTCCATTGTTTTCTGATTTCAATCCACTGATTCAAAATTTATTGATTTAAAATTTTATCTTACACACTCAAAGAGTCTATAGCTGTTTTCTTATACTGTACTTTAAAATAATACTAGACTTAATTGTGGTTTGGTAGTTTCACTATATTGAAGATAAATGTGTAAAATATCTGAAAGTGATGTACATAATAATATTTTTTTTTATATTTGGATACTTTGAAATGATTAATTCTCCCCTATTGGTTGATACTAATATTTATTTATATAAAATAATGTAAAATCTATTTACTTAAAATTGCTACACTACATGTCTTTTGATCCATGTGCTGTCTATAAATTGCTTGCATGTGTGCACCAATAATGTAAAACTGACTAATTGAACATTTATACTAAATGAAAGTTTCTCATCAGTAAATATATTTATAGTTAGGCAAGTGTCTTAAGCATGAGGCATAGGTCAACAAAATGTTCTCAACATTGAAATTCTTATGAGCGACTCTTAAGTGTGCAATTTTTTAAAATTTTGAGAAAATGAAATAACTTGCCGCTGACTTGTCAGTTCTAACTGATTTATTCTTAGTTTAGAAGGTATCCAAAATGAAAATTAAAAGTGGTTGGGGGTTCAAATTTGGCTTGGGGTATGATTTTTGGTTTTGCTTTTGGTGAATTTTAAAGTATCATGTCTGGTGCAAAATGTGCCAGTTTAGGGCGTTAAAAAATTTACCATTTTGGGGGTGCCAACCGCCGGGCCCGGGCCCGGGCACGGGGCCCTTGTGCGCCGGCTACACTTGTTGCGACCGCCGGGGGGGGGGGGGGTTTTCTGGGCGCGGCCTTTTCCCTGCCGGCCGCAATAACCGGCGTGCCGAAGCAGTGCACACAGCGTGGGTCCTTAAAAGAAAGCAGGGGGGTTTGCTTTTACCCCCCCCTGCTTTCCTTTGCGTAGATGTGGCGCTCACTGAGCTCCGCATTACAGTGATAGGCGCAGGGGGGAGAGAGAGGAAAATGTCCCCCCCCCTGCGCGCCTCGGGTCTGGGGGGTCCGGGGGAGGAGGAGTGGCCGAGGGATCCGGGAAAGGGAGGGGGTCTTTTATTTTTTTTTTATAATTCCCCTGTGCCTGTGGGGCAGTATGTATCCTACTGGGGGCATTATTTTGGAAAATTTACTGGGGGAAACACATATGAGGGCTTTAATATTGACTACTGGGGGAAATCTTTATATGATAAGGGGGGATATATTGATACTGGGGGCAGCATATATGACAGGGGGGGGCAGCTTTTATCATTATGGGGGCCTTTTTTATCACTCTGGAGGCGAAATTCACTATGGGGCAGAAATATCCTAGGGGGGGCAGCTATTACTACGGGGGGGCCAGTTTATTTCCTACGGGGACAGCTTGTACATACTGGGGGCAGCTTTAAATCACAACTGGGGCTATTTATAATATGGGGGCGATGTTATCACTTCACTGGGGAGTGTGTTTACACTATGGGAACAGCAGTATCACTACTGGGGGCAGCTTGTATCCTACCGGGGAGCTATTACCTATTGGGGGCAGTTGTATCACACTGGGGCCCTAGGTACCTACTGGGGGCGCTATGTTCACTATTTTTTACGGGGGTAGTTTTGTATCACTACTGGGGGTAGTATGTATCACTACCAAAGGGGGGCAGTTGTATTACTACACTACTTGGGGGGAGCTTTTCCATCATACGGGGGTACTATGTATATTACTGGGGCAGCTATGTATCATTAAAAGGGGGAGCTTGTATCTTTTTAATACGGGGGGGGCTTTTTTTATTTATTAGGGGGGGGCTATTTTCCATAAATGCGGCTGATTACATATGTTTTTTTAACATGATAAGTGACCCACAGAATGACCATATTACTGCAACTGTTTAGCTTGTGGGTCAGCTTAAAAATAAAATAGTGCCCCGGCTCCAATCATTCCGTTATAAAATAGGGTTTCCCCCCTACTATACCCCAAAATGACAAGTATACACTTTTTTGGGGGTTTTTTTTGTGGTGACTTAAACTCCAACCTCCTCCCTAACCCCCCCTAATAAACGCCCCCCGAAAACCCCCCCCCTCCCCTGGGCCATGGAAAAATTGTGTGCAAAAACGGTCCCCGGTAGAAAAAAGGTTGGGGACCGCTGATCTATAGAACAGGATTTTTTTTGGCTCAAAGCGCCAAAAATGCCCAGCCCCTTAAAATATGTCACCCGTGTGGGAAAAAGTTTTTTGCCAATACATACCTCCAAAAAAAAAGGCTCAAATACTTGTTAAATAAAAAACAAATTTGGGTGCAAACTAAGAGTGCGTCTTTTAAAACCCCCTTTTGGATAAATAAAATTTCTAATATCTGTAGAATCACAAAAAACGGGGGTATAAAAAAAAAAATCAACATTTAAAAGGCGAAGCAATCCAAACTAAATAAGTAAATACAAAAATTTTAATATACAACAAAAAGATATATATAAATATATTTTATCTATATATCTATATAATAAAAATTTTTTTTTTATAATTTTTTTGTTGTATAGTACACATATTTTTTATATATTTATATATATATTTTTATATTATTTTTATTTTATATAATATATTATATATATTTAAAAAAATACAGAAGAGAGGAGAAGGGGAGAGAGAGAGTAGATAATAGATAGATGATGATGTAGATAGATATGTAGGTATGTATTGTGGGGGTTTAGCATAAGTGGGCAAGCGGGGTTCCCAGTAGGCAGGACACAGGGAACGTCCAGTCCGGGCAGCCTGGGGTTTTTTAGGGAAAAATTTAACAGAAAACAAAACAAGCCTTTAACTTAGGTGAACAGAGCTAAGCACCCGCTCGGCTGAAAAAATTATAACAAGTATTCCCTCCTTACTTTCAAGCAACAGCGCTGTTTTACAGAGGGGAGTTTTTTCCCTAAATTGACACCAGCCCCAAAAAAAGGCCTGCGGTCAGGTTTAAGGCCTGATAGCGGCCCCACGGTGCTTGGGAGTGACCACCCACCCTGCTCTTTGACCCTCCAGTAAAAAGCCCACCCGATGGCGGCTGGGTGCTATATAAAGAAACGTTCATATGGTCACGAACCCAAACTTCGGCCTTCCCTTTCCCCAGACCAGGGTTAAATGACCCAACTGCCCAGTCCCCCAGGGTGATGGGGGAGTACCCCTTGGGGAAAAATATCCCCCAAAAACCTGCCCTTTACTGTCCTTAATTTTCCAAGCCAACAAACCCAGAATTTAAGAAATTTATCTAACTATGCTTCCTAAAAAGTAAATTGTAGATGACCCATTAAGTCTGCCATTTACCTGTAAACTCTGCTTTGGGTGGATTCACTTAAATTTTAGCTACCAGATTTAATCCAAACCTTAAACGTTGAGACTGCTTTCGTACGAGTTTTTTTCCCTACAAATATCTGGTTTATCCCAGAACTTAAAAAAACAAAAAAAAATGTTTTAAACCACAGGGGTTTTTGGTAAAAGCGAAAAAATATAGGAAACAGGGTATAGAATGCCAAAAAATCTTTAGTTGCTAGGGGTCTTGTAAACCCCAAGGCAGCCTTTCATTATAACATTAAATACAATTAATGGTGAAATTAAACAATTCTTGGACTGTGGTAAGATATGTAAAACCTCATTTGGGGATCATATAAAAGTGACCTGAAATGAAAATGTGAAATTTCATGTATTATTAACCCCTTACCAACATTTGACGTACCCATACATCAAGGTTGGGTAGGGGGTTCCCGTATGGGTACATATGGGTACGTCATGGCGATCTTGTGAGCCTTCGTGATTAACCCTTCACTATCATGATCTATCATGAACGTGATAACGAAGATGCAGGCACGAGGAGTGAGCCCCTCTTGCCTGTGATCGGCGCAGTGGCGGCGCAGACGCCACTCACTGGTCCCATTACCCGACTGCCTGGATGCTTTATAAAAGCATCCAGGTTGTCCAGTGATGTCACCATGCCCGCAAAGCATTGTGGGTATGGTGATTGACAGTCACCGTAGAGACCAGTACACAGCAGTAATGCTGTGTACAGGTCTCCTCTTGTATGAGTGATTTGGAGATCGTCCATACTATTCCCCTCTGGGGAAAAGTGAAAAAAGTGTAAAAAAGTAAAAAAAGGTAAAACACAAACACGAAAAATAAAATAAAAATATGTACACTGCCCTTTTCCCTTTTACAAATGCTAATCGCCTCCCCCCCCAAAAAATAAAGTACCCATATTTGGTATTGACGCGTGCATAACGACCTACCATATAAATCTGTCACATTAATTAACCTGTACGGTGAACTAGGTAAAAAAAGAAAGTCACAGAATTCTGATTTTTGTTCATCCCGCAGCACATAGAATGGAATAAAAAGTGATCAAAAACTCATATAAATACCAAAGTTGTACCAATTAAAATGTCGGTTTATGCCGCAAAAACAAAGTCCTTGCATAGCTCTGTATACTGAAAAATAAAAAAGTTATGGCTATCAGAAGACAGCGATGCATAAATATTGTTTTACACAATAAAAACACTTAAACTATATAAACTGGGTATCACCGTAATCATCTCGACCCACAGAGTAAAGCTAACTTGTCACATATATTGCACGGTGAGCGCTATTAAAAATAAAAAGCACTATTAGGATTGCAGTATTTTCATCACCCTGCCTTCCAAAAAATGCATAAATATTGTTTTACACAATAAAAACACTTTTTTTTAAAGTGCTGCCTGCAACATAAAAAAACTATATAAATTTGGTATCGCCGTAATTGTATCGACCCACAGAGTAAAAGTAACCTGTCATGTGTACTGTACAGTGAGCACTGTTAAAAATAAAGATAAAAAACTCTACTAAGGTTGCAGTATTTTCTTCAGCCTGGCTTCCAAGAAACCGATCAAAAAGCTTTGCCCCCCAAAAAATGATACCAATAAAAACGTCAACTCATCCGACAGAAAACAAGCACTACACAGCTCTGTAAGCAGAAAAATAAAAAAAGTTATGGCTCTCAGACTATGGCGATGCAAAAACGTGTTTTCTTTTTGAATAAAAGTGTTTTTATTGTTTTAAAACAGTAAAACATAAAAAAAAATACAAATTGGGTATCACTGTAATCGTATCGACCTGCTGAGTAAATCTAGGATGTCATTTATATGCAATGAGACCACTGTAAAAAAATAACAATAAAAAACACTACCAGGATTGCTGTATTTTGTTCATAAAGCCTCACAAAAATCATAATAAAAAGTGATCAAAGCATCATATGCACCCCATTATGGTACCAATAAAAACATCAACTCATCCCGCAAAAAACAAGCCCATAATCAGTTCCGTATACAGAAAAATAAAAAGTTATTGATGTCAGACTATGACAAAATAAAAATGCAATTTTTTATAAACTAATTTCTATTGTATAAAAGTAATAAAACATAAAAAACTATATAAAATGTGTATCATTGAAATTGTACCGAACTACATAGTGAAGTTATTTTGTCATCTATCCCTTATGGCAAACAAACAAACTATAAAAATGAAGCCCAAAAAACAATGGCGGAACTGCGTTTTTCCCCATTTTCATGGCCCAATGCTAAAAAAACTTCGGAACACCTGTGCACCCAAAATGCACAATACACCTCTAGATGAGATCCATGAGTGGTGTTGAATCCAAAATGGGGCAACGTCTGGAAGGTTTCACCTGTTCTGGTACTTTGGGGGCTTTGCAAATTCGTCATGGCACCCACTAAAATCTGCATTCCAAAAGCCAAATAGTGTTCCCTCCCATATTGGCCTTGCCATGTGCCCAAACAGCAGTTTACAACCACATGTAGAATATTGCTGAACTTGGAAGAAATTGTGTAACACAATTTGGGATGCTTTTTTTCCAGGATTCCATGTAAAAATTAAACATTTTCAGCTAAAATTGCAGATTATTGGAAAAAATATATTTTTTTTATTTTCAGAGCCTAACGGTAAAAAAAATTTGTGAAACACCTGTGGGGTCGATATACTCACTGCACCCCTGGATATATTCCTTAAGGGATGAAATTTCCAATATAGGGTCTTTTTAGGGGTGTTTATTAAGTTTTAGCACCTCAGGGGGTCTGCAAACCTTAAATGGCGCCCCATAGTCCAGTAGGTTTTCAGGAAAACTTTGGTTCTGCACGAAGCCGAAGACTAGGGAAAGAAGCGTGTTTTTAATTGCTAAAATGGCCGCAAGCACATGGCATTAGACGGGGCAGAGAACTCTGGGAGGAAGAAAGGAGGACCCTCAATGACATGTGCAGACATGAAGCCAATCAGAGACCGGTGGGATTCTGTGACGTCACAGCACTATATAAGTGCGGATGGCACCCGCGCTTCCACACTTCTCTCGTTGTGTCCTGTGCTGCTGAGCCGGCTCTTAAACAGCTCTCATTATACAGCTTTAATTAGCGATTGGGGAGAGGGAAAAAGACCATTACAAGTCTGTTACTTGCTCACTCAGTGATCAGTATCTGCTGCTACACAGATCTCATTATACAGCTTTATTCAGCGAGTGTGGAGGGGGAAAAAGACCACAGTATGTCTGTAACTTTCTCACTCAGCATTCTGGATCCCTTTGCTGTATACAACTCATCCTGAAAGAAGCTTCTTGTATCAGAGACTGGGGCTCAGTTGCCTAAATTTAATGCCATCAGCATTATCATTTTGTTTAGTTTGTGGGGTCTTCTCCCAGGGTGTCCAGGGTGGGTGTAATTCTGCCCCATATACATTGCAATCTCACTTGTTGTATTATTAGGGA
This sequence comes from Phyllomedusa bahiana, assembly GCA_025379985.1. NCBI lineage: Eukaryota > Metazoa > Chordata > Amphibia > Anura > Hylidae > Phyllomedusa > Phyllomedusa bahiana. The sequence goes on along the minus strand of JAODAL010041359.1, from coordinate 11,638 downwards.
ATTTCAGATTTAAGTAATCCACTCAATCCTGTGTGACCGCTTTATTGGGATTGAAATACAGACCGCTTTTTTGTCAGCTATTATTTAAATTTTTCCTGCTGTATTATTAGGGAATTTCAAATTCAAGTAATCCACTCAATCTGTGTGACTGTTGTATTGGGATTGAAATACAGACTGATTCTTTGTCCTCTATTATTTATAATTCTCCCGTTGTATTATGGAATTTCAGATTCAAGTAATCCACTCAATCCTGTGTGACCGTTGTATTGGGATTGAAATACAGACCGCTTTTTTGTCCGCGATTATTGAAATTTCTCCTGCTGTATTATTAGGGAATTTCAGATTCAAGTAATCCACTCAATCCTGTGTGACCGTTGTATTGGGATTGAAATACAGACCGCTTTTTTGTCCGCTATTATTTAAATTTCTCCTGCTGTATTATTAGGGAATTTCAGATTCAAGTAATCCACTCAATCCTGTGTGACCGTTGTATTGGGATTGAAATACAGACCGCTTTTTTGTCCGCTATTATTTAAATTTCTCCTGCTGTATTATTAGGGAATTTTAAATTCAAGTAATCCACTCAATCCTGTGTGACCATTGTATTGGGATTGAAATACAGACCGCTTTCTTTTCTGCTATTATTTAAATTTCTCCTGCTGTATTATTAGGAATTTCAGATTCAAGTAATCCACTCAATCCTGTGTGACCGTTGTATTGGGATTGAAATACAGACCGCTTTTTTGTCCGCGATTATTTAAATTTCTCCTGCTGTATTATTAGGGAATTTAAGATTAAAAGTAATCCACTCAATCCTGTGTGACGTTTGTATTGGGATTGAAATACAGACCGCTTTTTTGTCCGCTATTATTTAAATTTCTCCTGCTGTATTATTAGGGAATTTCAGATTCAAGTAATCCACTCAATCCTGTGTGACCGTTGTATTGGGATTGAAATACAGACCGCTTTTTTGTCCGCTATTATTTAAAATTCTCCCGTTGTATTAGGGAATTTCAGATTCAAGTAATCCACTCAATCCTGTGTGACCGTTGTATTGGGATTGAAATACAGCACGCTTTTTTGTCCGGTATTATTTAAATTTCTCTTGTTGTATTAGGGAATTTCAGATTCAAGCAATCAACTCAATCCTGTGTGACTGTTGTATTGGGATTGAAATACAGACCGCTTTTTTGTCAGCTATTATTTAAATTTCTCCTGCTGTATTATTAGGGAATTTCAGATTCAAGTAATCCACTCAATCCTGTGTGACCGTTGTATTGGGATTGAAATACAGACCGCTTTTTTGTCCGCTATTATTTAAATTTCTCCTGCTGTATTATTAGGGAATTTCAGATTCAAGTAATCCACTCAATCCTGTGTGACCGTTGCATTGGGATTGAAATACAGACCGCTTTTTGTCCATTATTTAAATTTCTCCTGCTGTATTATTAGGGCATTTCAGATTCAAGTAATCCACTCAATCCTGTGTGACCGTTGTATTGGGATTGAAATACAGACTGCTTTTTTGTCCGGTATTATTTACATTTCTCCTGTTGTATAAGGGAATTTCAGATTCAAGTAATCTACTCAATCCTGTGTTATTGTTGTACTGGGATTGAAATACAGACCACTTTTTTGTTGGCAATTATTTAAATTTCTCCTGCTGTATTATTAGGGAATTTCAGATTCTGGGAATCCTCTATCCTGTTAGTGTTGTACTGGCAGTGAAATACAGGGTGTGTATTTATCATATACAGACATCTTCATTAAACAGAGTCTGTAAATTTTTGATCAGACAGTATGTCAGACAAAGAGGTGGCAGGCTCATCACATGCGAGTGGCAGTGGCACAAACATTCCTGGAGCAGTTACAGGTCGCATCACAGTAAGGGGACGTCGCAGCAGGGGTGACTTGGTGAGGCCAGAACTACCGGTGTCATCTAGTGACCGTGTGTTGATCACCAACCCAAGGGTTCTTGATTGGTTGACTAGGTCATTGACTTCCTCCCAGATGACATCTGAAAACCCCAGTCAAGAGTCGGTGGGAATGTCAGGCACAACCCTTAGTTGGCATGGTCCGGGAGCGGGTCAGTCGCCCTCACTTGTCCTCAACCCGCCTCTGTCCCGTTCGGTTCCCTCAGCCAGAGATCTACTATGTGGTCTGGGCTCAGCGCCACTATACAGCGAGGACGAACTCTTTGAGGACAGTGAGCAGCTGCTTGGCAGCGAAGAGGTTGGGCAGACATCCGCTGCTTCTTGCAGTAGGCGGGAAAGTAGTGATTTGGAGAATGGCACGGGAGGTTATGTTGCAAGCAGTCAGGTTCTGCATACTGAGACCGTTGAGGAGGATAGCAGTGACGGGCAAACACAAATCGATGACGATGTGGTAGATCGCACTTGGGAGCCAGGTGAAGCAAGGGCTTCATCATCGTCAGGAGAAGAGGGCGTCAGCTTGCGCGTCAGGCAGCGGCGCAGCCAGCAAGTGGGTTGTGTGGCCGTGAGTCAGCAGGGTAGCAGCAGTGTGAGTTCGGGAGTCAAACAACCACGGGGTAGAAAACCCGCTTCGCAGGTCCAAGAAAGTAGTGGCACAAGGGCTCAATGAGGCAGTGGTGTTAGTAGTCACTCAGTGCGGTGCTTTTGCGGCAAAATCACCTACTTGGCGGTGTGGCAGTTTTTTGCTAAGACACCAGAGGAGCCGAACATGTGTATATGTAGAATCTGTGGACAGAAAGTGAAGTGTGGCCAGTGAGCTGACGGTGGCACCACGCCCCTGCGTCAACACATGCATCGTCACCATCCAGTGGCCTGGGAGAAATGCGTCTCAGATGTGGTGGTCCATCCTGCCGCCAGAGCAACAGCAGCAACAGCGCCCAATGGCACACATGCCATTGCAGCCGGTCAAGGCTCCACCACCTCTGCTGAATGGAGCTGTTTGTCTTTGCCATCATCTCCCGGTCCAGATTCTCCTGCTCCTCGCCACTCATGATGCCAGCAGTCGTTCAATGAGGCAATTGCCAAGAGACAACAGTATGCATTTAACCATCCTAAGGTGCAGAAGCTGACGGTGCTCCTGTCCAAGTTGTTGATACTGCAGTCCCTCCCTTTCCAAGTGGTGGACTCTGCACCGTTCAGAGAACTAATGGCTTGTGCCGAGCCGAGGTGGAGCGTTCCAAGCCGTCATTTCTTTTCCAAAGAGGCAGTATCAGCCCTTCACACATATGTAGAACAGAAGGTGGGTCAGTCCTTGAGCCTATCGATTTCTTCCAAGGTGCATGGCAGTGGGGACGCCAGCTGCCAAGAGGGAGGAGAAACTGGCGTACTATAGAGAAATCATGTGTAGTCAGTTGGCTGCTGCCTATGTGCGCCATCGTCCTTCCTCTGTCAGGTCTGGCCGGGGGGTTCCTCATCGCTCACGTATCACTTCCACGGCTGCTATGGGGAGGTGGTTGTGGTGGTGGCGGGGGGTGAGGAGCAGTTGTAGCTCCATCAGCAGCAACCTAAGTCTTGAGTCAATGATGAGCAGCTTCCTTCACCCGCCTAGTGAGGAGGGCAGTCGCCAGCAGCAGCAGCAGCAGGACCTGGAGCAGACCCTGAACCAACAGGTGGTGGCCTACTTGAACAGCACTCGGTCACCCCAGGTAGAAGATCCGCTGGACTACTTGGCAGCCAAACTTGCTGTGTGGCCGCAACTTGCCGAGTTTGCACTGGAGAACCTGTCCTGCCCGGCCAGTAGTGTGGCATCAGAGCTGGTGCTCAGTGCGGCGGGGGCCATCGTTACCCCAAGGAGAACCCGCTTGTGCAGCCGAAATGTCGAGAGACTGACCTTTGTCAAGATGAATCAGGCATGGATCAGCCAGGATCTCCACACACCAATGCCTTAGGCATCAGATTAGATCAGCCATGACGCCTCCTCAAAACTTTGAGAAATGAGTCTGGAGTCTAACTACCTGCCTCAGCCACTATGCTGTTGCTGCCACCTGCCTGATGCCTCTGCTGCCAGTTGCTCCATCTGCTTCCCACCATCTTTACCAGGGACTGGTATTGCCACCCGCCTCCACACTGTGTCATTGTGCCACTCTCTGACCTCATGCTGCTGCTGCTGTTTCTGCCATAACCTCTACACTGTGTCATTGTGCCACTCTATGACTTCATGCTGCTGCTGCTGCCGTCACCTCCACCCTGTGTCATTGTGCCTCTCTCTAACCTCATGCTGCTGCTATTGCTGCGTCTGCCGCCACTTCCACACTCTGACATTGTGCCACTCTCTGACCTCATGCTGCTGCTGTGGCTGCTGCCGTCACCTCCACAGTGTCATTGTGCCACTCTCTGACCTCATGCTGCTGCTGTTGCTGCTGCCGTCATCTCCACATTGTGTTATTGTGCCACTCTATGACCTCATGCTGCTGCCGTCACCTCCACACTGTGTCATTGTGCCAATCTGTGACCTCATGCTGTGCTGTTGCTGCTGCCGTCACCTCCACACTTTGTCATTGTGCCACTCTATGACCTCATGCTGCTAATGCTGCCGTCACCTCCATACTCTGTCATTGTGCCAGTCTGTGGCCTTCTCCTGTTTTTTTGCCACCTCCAGAATTTGTCATTGTGCCACTCTCTGATCTCATGCTGCTGCTGCTGTTGATGCCATCACCTCCACACTGTGTCATTGTGCCACTTTGTGGGCTCCTGATGTTGCTGCCACCTCGAGAATTTATCATTATGCCACTCTCTGGCCTACTCATGCTGCTGCCTAATGCTGTTTCCAATATCACTGCAAAATTATAATCCCTGTTAAAACATAACTTTTACTAAATTATCTAAAATTATACATCCTAAACCCCTATACACTACCACTGCATACCTGAATAATACAGCATACTATATACCATCCGTCAGTGGAGTAATCGCCCCGACAAAGGGCGGCTCCGCTTTAATGACAGATAATATCACTATATACGTGTGTTACAATTCTTTAATCCCAGCTATCCCAACGCGTTTCCCCCATGCAATTTAGGGTTCATCAGGGGATTCAAAAACTCCTCTCGCTGTGGAATAAGAATACGCTATATACAACGCATATACAATCTATCTATGACAATTATATCACCTATATGGGTGAGATAGAAAAAGTGATACTTAGCTTGGGTGCTGCCAGGTATAAAAATGATAATCCTCGCAGCCCCTTTGGTATTGCTGGCACCCAGGATAAAAGGGGTACAGAGTTTCATTTCTGCTTCCTTAAATACCTTCATGGCCTTTAGATGTATAACAAAAAAGCCCTTCATTCCCTTTGGTATATATTATTTTTACCTATTCCCGGGTTTTCTATTAACATGTGCGAAAATCGATGGTGGGATTAAAAGGGGAATTGTAACACACGTTACAGTGATATTATTGTTTTTTAAAGCGGAAGCCGCCCTTTGTCGGGGCAAATTATCCCACTAAAGGATGGTATATAATGCTGTATTATTCAGGTATGCAGGGGGTTGTGTTAGGGTTTGGGTGTATAATTTTAGATAATTTTTTTTTTTTTTTTTTAACAGGATTAAAATTTTTGCAGGATATAGGTCAAAACCTTGTTCATAAAAAAATTTGTGGAAATTTCCAATTTACTATGGGTTTCTTAAGTGGCCCTTGGAAAAAGGAAAAAGGGCGAATGAGGCAAGAGCGGTATTTTCGGGTTTGAGGTAGAGTGGGATCAAGTGATCTTTCTGACTTAAGAGTGGTATTAAAACCAATAAATACACCTTATCGAGCCAATTTTAAAAATTTTGGGGGGAGGCAAAAATTTAGAACATTATATTGAATCACGAAAATTTTATACCTAGTGGACTTAAAATTTTTATATACCCTGCTATTGTCACGTCTGAATCCTTTTTGGTAGAGTGGGAAAACAAAAATTATAGATAGTTCAGTACGACTTTGAAAATTTATTAAAGAGGAAAATAAAACATTAAAAAGTCCTCTACAACTTTAAAACAAATTGTAGAAAAAGCATCAAACTCAGGGGGATCCGATTTTGTGGAGAGAACAAAGTTTAAAAAAATTATAAAAAAAATACCAGACGGGGACAAAAGGCACGGAAACGTAAAAAATATTGAAGGGACCTCCAAAAATTTTCAAGGGAAAGGGGAGAGTTTCAATTTTCTTAAAACCAAATCCCACTCCCCCTAGAGAAGTATTATCATCTGAGCAGAATCCTCGGATACTAATTCACAAATATTGTCAGGTCCGGGGAGAACAAGAGGATCAGAGCAGAAAATGGGGCCCCCCCTCGCCAAAAACCTCAGGGGGGAATGGGAGAAAATATGGATTATTATGCTCCTATCCTTGGCAATTCCAATACCCCTCCTTTTTAGGGGCTGGGGGGCCCCGCATCAGGCCTGAACACCGTCAGAAAAAAATAAAACAGTCAACATGTAAAAAATCTTACGTAGGCTTTTTTGAAAAATGGAAAAATTCAGACCTAAGGGGGGTCTGCCCTTTTGTGCCTCCCACAAAGTTCAGTGTTTTTTCATGGACTAAAGATCTACCCCTTTTTGTGCAAAAGCTCAAATGGCATAAATTTTTAAAAAATAAAAGATAAAAATTGAATGCCAGAAATTGGGTGTTAAGAAGGATTTAGGGGTATAAATACGTTAGTGTCCCTTTGGAGGAGGAAGAAAAAAAAGAGAGGGTAAAACAAAATTGAACAAAAAAGTAGGAGAATGCCCCCGGTCAGTTAGATACACGTGAAAATTGATCTTTTTTTGCAAATGTCTCTAAAAAACCCCCGTAATTGAGTGAACAGAGGCTACCATTTCATAATAATTTAGTACGGGGAATAGGAGCATTGTCGCACTGGAAGGGGACAAATTTTAAAATCTTTAAACCCTCCGAAAAGGGGGGGAAAATATAGTCATATAAATCATGTTATTTAAACAGATGTGCAACAAATCTTCTAAGGAAAAAAGCATTATGATATTTTCCCAAAAAACCCCCGCGAAAAAAACTTTATATGGAACTAAAAAAAGTACTTGTGGAAAGGGGTTTAGAGTGGGCCTAATAAACCCAAAAAGGAATTCAAATTTATGATGCCCTAATCCCAAATACCTACTTTTTATTCACCCCCAAAGATTTAAGGGCTGACCCCCAAAAGGTGACCAATGTCTCGGGTGTGGATAAATTTACGCAAAATTTGGGGATTTATATAGTAATATTTTACAGGATTTTGTACCACATTCCATTTCATAAGAGTACTTCGGATTTTGCGAGACTGGAAGGGTTCAGTCAAAAAAAGAATTTACTTTTGGGGGTTCTATAGATGTAAAAATTTATAGAAATTCCCAATAAAATTTGGGCATTCAAGCATTTAAATTTTTTTTGTCCCAAAAAGTATAAAATTCCGGGCTATAATGCCTTTGTCATTGAAAATGGATTGTGTTAAGGCATAATTATTTTGTCTTTTGCAAAAAGCCTTCCCACCAGCTCGGGGCACTGAAATGGGGCTCCTGCCCCCCCGCCTAGAAAATCTGCCCTGGGTGGTGGGATGGCCACCTTGGATCCCAACGGGGAAAGATCAGGGGCCCCCCCAGTTTTATTTGGGGGGGGTACATTGTGACATCATGTCCTCTGGGAAGGTGAAAGTGTCACTTTGAGGAGTTCGTTGCACAGCTCAATAAAAACGAAATCGGTATGCATTTCACATTTAAAAAGCAAGAAAATTGTTTACCTTCCCTGGATGCCTTATTATCAAAGAGGAATGGAATATTCACAGGGATAGTATGGGAAACCCACAGAAACTAACAGCTTGTTTGCACTGAAAAGTTACCACCCATTACCCCGTGAAGAGGAATACCGAAGGGTCAATTCTTAGAGTAGGAAACTGCTCCCGAGAAAAAGGGGGTTTGGGAAAGGTTTTTGGAGGAGTTTCTTAATCGGGTATCCCCCCAAGAGTTTTGGAATCAGCCCTTAAGGCATGACAAAACAGAATGGAAACATTACTACGGGTAAATCTCAGGAGGATAAAGATAACAACAAAAACAGGTAATCGCCCAAATTTTGATGATGAAATCTAGAAAATGGTGAAATCTCAAAAATATTGGGGGAAAACTAATGTTTGGGCCAGGATTTAGAGGGATATCTTCCTCCCACCCCTTTAATAACCTATCGAAAGGGGGAGACCATTAAAGATAGATGATTCACAGTACTTACACCCTTTTCCCTCAAGGCACTTGGCTTGAAAAAAAAAAGGAAAACCGATGGGTTGTTCAAATGTGGGGGGGATGTGTAGCTGCCCATAAAAAAAACTAAAATCCCTTTACAAGTGCCTCAAATGGAAAAAAAATTTTTTATCCCTGTTTTGCCCTTGTAGGACAGAAGGAGTAGCTATATGTGCATATGTCCCTGCCACTGAATTAATTGGAAAAACAAAAAAGAATATTCAAAAGGAGGGGGGGTGAAAAATTGGGGGACTACGAAATAGAAGAGACACGCCAGTAGTCGAATGTTTTGGGCATCTAATGGAGAATGGGAATTCTGGTTTTTTGATCTTGGAGGTTGTGAGACCCTCCCCCAAAAGGGGGGAGAAAGGGATAGACGAATTTTGTGTAAAGAGGCCCCGTGGATCTCCGTAGGGAATCGGTTCATCAAAGGGCCTTAAAGAGACTTTGCAATTTGGATGTTTTATTGAAATAGGGCTTGCTTGGGTCTGTTCATTTGCTCTTTTTGTTCACACTCTCCCCAGAGGACCACTAGGACTCTTTCAAGCTGACCTATTTAGTTCGTATTTATCATTAATTTTCTCATTTATTCATTGATTACTTACAGTCTGATAATTTATGCAGCTGAAGGGGCAATGAAACTTTGTACCCCCCAATACTGGCCCTGAATTTAAAAGCCCCCGTTATCTGTCACACAATAGCCCCCCCTAAGAAATTTAAAATTATGTTTGGGAATTGCTCCGCTTTAATTTTAAAAAAGTCAGGTGAATGAGGGAGCGCGCCCGGTTTGGGCTGCTTTGCGGCAGTTGGCGATTTGTGCGGATGGTCATGTGCGCGGTTTGGCCTCTGCATGGAGGCCTGTTCGGCCTCCAGATATGTGCATTTTGGTTTCCGGTGGGATGACCGGGAAATGTCTGTGGCGTTTCTGGTAAAGCAGTGTAGTTTGTATGGGGCCCAAAATTGGGGCCCCGGGTTCTGACCGCGCTTTGAGGTTTCTCTTTCCCGGAAGCCAGAACGGCGTCTTTGAGCCGGGCCGGCCGAGATAAATTAGGGACCTTTGGACATGGTAGTGCGCTCTCACGGTGTGAACCGGAAAAAGACATTTATCCTTTTCCCGGTCATGCGGTAATTTTCGGAACCCAGACAAAAAAAAAGGCAGGGGATATGCGCACATGTTAATAGAAACCGGCAATAGGTTAAAATAATTAACCAAATGCGGAAGTGAAGGGGCTTTATTGTTATACATCTAAAGGGCCATGTAAGGGGGGATTTAAGGGAAACAGAAATGACCCCCCCGTATCCCCCCTTCCTGGGTGCCAGCATACCAAAGGGGGTGCGAGGGGTTTCTTTTTATACTGGGAGCCCCAAACTAAGTTCATTTTTTTCTTCTCACCCTTAGGTGTTTTTGCGTTTTATTTTTTTATGGGTAATGGTTTTTTTTTCCACAGCGAGAGGGGTTTTTGATCCCCCGTGAAAACCCAAATTGCTGGGGGAAACGCGTTGGGATGTGGGATTAAAGAATTGTAAAAACAGTATACAGTGATATTATCTGTCTAAAAACGGAGCCCCCCTTCGTCGGGGCGATTACTCCCCTGAGGATGGTATATAGTATGCTGTATTTTAGGATGCGTGGTGTGTATGGGTTTAGGATGTATAAATTTTTGATAAATTTGTAAAAAAATTTGTTTTAAAGGGATTTAATTTTGCAGGGATATGGTCAAAATCCTCTGTTATATAAAATTTGTGGAATTTAATGCTGTTTCCCCCCTCACCCCTCTATGATGTTGCCCCTTGTTTAGTTTTCCCCTTCTTTTCTCTGTAAGAAGGAATGGGGAAAGGATCGGATTTTTCTAGCAAAAAAGGAGTGGATACAGATACAGAAGACAGCAAAAAATCCCTTTACTGGTCTCTCTGCTTTGGGGTAACTTGTTTGTTTTTTTGGGCCTTTGCAATCTGATGGTTATTGACCCATTTAATGGACGATGGGGAAAGGAAGAGCAAAATGATCAGAGAAAAGTAACGCAAAATTACTACCGACACCCCCTCCACTCATTGGGGGGGGCCTCTACATGTATCAGGTTTAACAAACAGGTTTGTCTATTCTGTGTAGTTTAAAATCTGGCCCCTAGGTGACCCCTGCTGGGACATCCCCTTCTGTGCTGAGACCCGTGCCCTTCCCGTAACCCCACTTTGTGTTCTTTGATGCTATTGTAGGATCTTGGCCCTCAGCTTTTTTTTTTTTCCCCTGGGGCTGCCCTGACTTTATAGGCTGCTTCCCGCTTCAGTTTTTTGATTCAGTTTTTCCCCCCTAAATACCAGGGAATTTTGAGTGGGAAACGATTTTATAAAGCGATTGTCGCAAAAAATTTTTGGGGTCGAAAAAAAATTTTGTCTGAAGATTCGATGAACTCGGCGAATCAAATTTTGAGAAATTCGCCCATCTCTACTCGCAACATGTGACTTATTTCCTGAGCTATATGCTGCTGACATTGAAAGTAGAAGGGGTTTTAAATTTTTTTTATTTAAAAAATTTTTTTTTAAATAAAAATTTAAAATTTTAAAAAATATTATTTTTTTTTTTTTTATTTTTGTTTTTTTTTTTTTTTTAAAAAAAAAAAAAAAAAAAAAAAAAGAAATGCATTGAGTGTCCCCGCGACCCCCTTGTCGGGTAACGGGCACACCCAAAACCTCTGCAGCGTCTTCCGCTGCGAGCGGCGCCGCCCCCAATTCTGGGCTGGGGCGCCTCGCCAGCTCTGCCCGTACTCCCTCACCCGTCCGTTGTGGTGGGCACGCGCTCCTGTTGCTGGCCGGGTGCGTGTGCGCCCTAGGGGGTAATGCACCTAAATTTAAAGAGACAGCGCGCCGGTGATTGGCTTTCTATTTATTCTATTTAAGTCCTGCCCTTTCCTATGGACCCTGCCTAATCGATAGTGCCCTGTGCCTTGAGAAGAAACGTTTTTGTTGTTTTAGCGAATCTGGTTTACCCTCCTTTTGCCCCCGTCCCGGGCCCCCGAACCTTTGCCGTTTGTCCTGGGCCTTCTGTCTGACCCCCGACTAGAGTTTGCTTTTTGATTTTGACACCCCCCCCCTCGGCTGCCAAACCCCAAGCAAGTCATGTCGGGGTGCAACTTGCTAGTGCTCCGCCGCAGCAAGTTCATCCCGCTTTGCGGTGGGCTCTGGTGAAAACCGGACCTGCTTAGATTCCACTTCTTGGGTGGCCTATACCACCTCTTGCGGTGGTCCAGAGGATCCACATCTCCGATCTGCCTTTTGGTAGGCCCACCCTGACAAGAAATTGTGCAAACCTTATATGTAAATAGAAGAAAAATCTACTCTTCTCAAAATTCCCATGCAGACCTATGCATTTTTAACTGTTTTTTTCCGCCATTTTTACATTAACAAGACTAAAATACATTTGATTTATTACTAATTTTAAAAACC